>JALPQI010008171.1:0-54161 GCA_025490895.1 Thaumatotibia leucotreta
TATGGTCAGGAATTGAGCATTGAAATCTTTTGGAATGCTCGCGAGCATTCTGTATGTGCCGTGCCATACCTACTTAAACAAATGTGTTTATTTTTATTGTGTCCAACTTCGGGCTTTCTTATCTCATGACGTATTGATCCCAGAGGAAACATGCGTATACCATTTTTGTAGAGAATTTTATGTAGATTACTTATGTACTAGACCATTTTTTGCTATAAGCCACGGTTTACGAGTTATTTACGAAAAAATAAAAATAAGGACCTTTACACCCCCCTCCCCCCGTTAGCTCCACCCCTAACCACCAGTACTTTTAGTATGTGATTTAAAACACCATTCCCTACAACTATGCCAAAATTCGCTTATACACGAGTTATTTCTCCCGATAGGCAACTTTTGGTTTTCTTTAGGTGGGCTACCAGGCACTAAAACTTAAATGGCAATGGGCTGGTCATGTAGCAAGATGCAAGGACCAACGCTGGACCCTCGCCGGTACCAAATGGCACGGCCCAGCAGGAAAAAGGAAAGTTGGACGTCCAAAGCAAAGATGGGTGGACGACATAATAAAAATAACTGGTCACAACTGGCAGAAAGTAGCAACGGACAGAAACAAGTGGAAGAATTTGGAGGAGGCCTACACCCTGCAAGAGGGGTCCCCTAAGATATTACATACTGAAACACATATATATAAAAATCACTTCTTTTTTTTCAAAACTATATTTACTTAGTTTAAGATAAAATTCATGTTATTTAAGAAATAAGGGAAATAAAGAGGCTTTATTATTATTATTATGTCCTTTATTTATTCGTACTCTTAGGTTAGGTGATTTATAATATGGTTATAAAAATAAAATACAATAAAACATACAAAAACAATACAAAACAAGTAAACACATTATAAAAAACCTAACCCAGGGTGCCGCCGGCAACGGGGCGGGCCCAAGCTGCCGGTGGTTAGGGCTGCAGGGAGAGGAACCGCCGGACTATGCGCGCCGTGTCCAGGATTACCGCCTTCTGCATCTGACCCTTGATCCAACCACCTAGCGAGAGCCTCTTGAGGTGTTGATCGAGACTCTTCGCTATGAGACCATTTGCAGAAACAACTATCGGCACAATGATCGCCGAATCAACCTCCCACATGTTACCTCGTGAGCCAAGTCAAGGTACTTACTGGCTTTGTCCTTCTTGGCCTTCACGAGGTTCTCGTCATGGGGGATCGTGATGTCGATGAGCATTGCCCGGAGTTGCGATCGATCTATCAGCACGATATCAGGCTTATTGGCTACAATAGTCCTGTCCGTGATGATAGATCGATCCCAATAGAGCGTGGCACGACCATTTTCGAGAACTGCCGCAGGTGTGTACTTATAGTAAGGCACTTCGAAGCCCACAAGGCCGTATTGAAGAGCAAGCTGCTGGTGTATAATACTGGCTACGAGGTTGTGTCTGTGCAAGTACTCGGTGTTAACAATCTGAGAACAACCGGAAATAATATGCCAGAGTGACTCACCGGGACGGCGGCATGCCCGACAAAAGTCGACCAAACCGTCCTTCAGGATTTCCGGTAGTTATTCGTCATGATAACCTCGTCAGCAATTCCTCGCCACTCGTCCCCGACACCTCCGACTCGCCTGCCCGCGCCTCCACTGCAACAATAATTGCCGTAGAGTCTGGCGGCGATGGTCCTAGCTGTACTCACGCGACACGCAGTCCTCGCCACTCGTCCCCGACACCTCCGACTCGCCTGCCCGCGCCTCCACTGCAACAATAATTGCCGTAGAGTCTGGCGGCGATGGTCCTAGCTGTACTCACGCGACACGCAGTCCTCGCCACTCGTCCCCGACACCTCCGACTCGCCTGCCCGCGCCTCCACTGCAACAATAATTGCCGTAGAGTCTGGCGGCGATGGTCCTAGCTGTACTCACGCGACACGCAGTCCTCGCCACTCGTCCCCGACACCTCCGACTCGCCTGCCCGCGCCTCCACTGCAACAATAATTGCCGTAGAGTCTGGCGGCGATGGTCCTAGCTGTACTCACGCGACACGCAGTCCTCGCCACTCGTCCCCGACACCTCCGACTCGCCTGCCCGCGCCTCCACTGCAACAATAATTGCCGTAGAGTCTGGCGGCGATGGTCCTAGCTGTACTCACGCGACACGAAGTCCTCGCCACTCGTCCCCGACACCTCCGACTCGCCTGCCCGCGCCTCCACTGCAACAATAATTGCCGTAGAGTCTGGCGGCGATGGTCCTAGCTGTACTCACGCGACACGCAGTCCTCGCCACTCGTCCCCGACACCTCCGACTCGCCTGCCCGCGCCTCCACTGCAACAAGCACCACGCGAATGCTGCCTATTACAGTCATTTTGGATGATACAATTAAAGAAACTAAATGTTGACCTTGAAAAACTAAATAAGTAAAGTACTACATTATGTAAAACCAAAAGGAAAGCGAAAAAATCTTTACATTTATGACACAATGCACGTAGCGGCATAGATATGCTAAGGGATAGATACTCACGCAACATAGACTCATCGCTTTCACCCGCCCTGTCTCCGTCCTCCACTTCTGCCCCGAGCAATTCATCTAAAACAAGCACAATACTAATATTAACTATATTAAGCACGTAACACTTGTATGTAAGCGCGACTACAGCCGGTGCCCGAATATATACTTTATTGTGTAACAACTTTGCTGCCAGCATGGTTTTAATCCTGCAGATGATCTTCATGGCAGTCAACATGTTAAAGAATAGTACATTGTGTATCTAGGGCGGTAAAGCCCAAGCCGAAGGCGCGGGCTTTACTTCACACGAGTTCATAATTCTTGTACCGCTCGTGGTACACACAATGTTTTTCATCACACGTAAGGTAAAGTAAATAAAACAATACATTTTCACAAAACTACTCTAAAATGGTCTAAATCAGGGATGATTTAATTTCATCATTTTCATAAAAGAAATCTCGGCGCGGCGCGCGGCGTGCGCCGGACCGCGCTAGTGCGACGTAATGTTGTATGAAAATCCTTAACGGCCTACTAGGACGTAATGACGCACCTACACAGCGCATCACCGCAGCGTATTGGCGCACTTACCGAACAGGTGTGATGAAAACATTCTAATGTGCTCCGAGCCAGCTGGAGTAGCTCAGAATATCTCCAACGATTTGTAAATACTCACGCAACATCTCATCAGGTTGATCTTCTGGCAGATCTTCATATGGCATCTCTGACTTGACCGCATGCTCCTCCCCTACAGTTTATAAATAATTGACAATGAGTACAGGAAATGATGTAACGTTGCATTGCAGCTACTTGCGTTCATGGCTCACGCGGAATGAAATTTTCGACAGATATTGAACAATTAAAAAAAAAATTGTATCTCAATGCGAAATTAGTTTGTATACATTTGTTAATGAATTTGTGAAGTTTTGTGTATTTTGGCATCTTTCTTTTGAAATTATGGCCAATCAAGTAAATCTATGTCGCAAAACTGCATGTATTTTCCACAGGACACATTTGCTATGGCCAAAATCGGGGATAATTCAGAATTTTTAGAAGTAGGCAAGATTTTAATCACAGTTCTATAATAAATTCGTACTCTTTTTATTTCTAAAAAATAATATTAGAAATCCTAGTTTAAAGTAGCGGCATCGTAAGAAGTCGTTTTTGACAGCTCACAATAGTGTTGAGAAACGCTCGATTTTACCGTCGTAAAATTTTCAGTCAAGTGCGAAAGGGCGTTAGATCTGGTACTTGCCATTGAAAAAGTTTAATTAAAAAAGTGTTAGGTAATCCGAATTAAAAAAGTGTTTGGTAATCTAACTAAGAATCATTAGCAGGCAGCGAAACTTTGGAGCCGGTGACGTCATAATGACGTAAAGTCGCATTTAGGTAAGATGTTTTATAGGACGGATAGGACGTGACCTCTATAAGCAAAATTCATAGCAACCACAACCTCTGTTAGAGAGATATAGTAACTATATCCAATCAGAAGCATAAACAGTGTCCAAAATTAACAATCAAGGGTCAACAATTAATAGCAGTAGGTAATCGATGTCCAAATGTAATGCCAGGTCAAATAGTATCGGAGTCGGATATACATAGTTTCACTTGGTAGTAATGTCAATGCAGAACTGACAGTGGTTGAGACCATGACTACCATGAGCTTGTGCGCGAGTTTGCCAGCCTGCAGCGATCCACGTTGGCAAACTTGCGTGCTGCTAGCTCAGAGTGCAATGTAGATATGCCAAATAGAGAAATGCCGTATATACACGGCCTTATTCATAAAAAGTTACGCGCCCGCTGATGGGTCGTTGTTGACCGGATGGCTAAAAACGTTATTCATAAACGTTCAATAGCGCTATTCAGCCGCTCAAACCTACTATAAATCCCCCGAAAGTTATAGAGCCGAGGACCCTTCTATAACGGTCTCATAACTTCTTATTTAACAAGATGGCTGCCAAAATTTTGATCAGCTGATTTTTGACAGGTGCATAACCATGCGTTTAAAGTAGGCAGAAGAGAAAAGATAAAGGTATGAAAGTCTGATTTGGTGTATAGTTTTTTATATCGTCTATTCATCTGATTATTATTAAATATGTATCCAGAGATACTTAATTATATTTAGATAGGTATTTAAAATAAATATCCGATGATTTATTGTAAGTAGTTACGCAGTTTCGATTTTCTCTACATGCAACATTACACGAATCAGAAATGGTGGGAAAACTAATCTCCAACTTTTTTAATTTAAAATTTTGTTGATAGTTTTTCAACCATTTCAACTTCAACGTCAATACGCAGTGAGACTCCATCATGCAGGCCTTAAACGCTATTGATGCCATAAATAATTTGTGTAATCCGCCGCGGCGTCCAAAAATATATAACATAAGGGCAGATCCTCAATGGGATCTGCCCTTATGTTATATAGTTTTGGACGCCGATGTTGAATTTAGGCGGCGATACCGCTTTAATAAGGCGACCGTTTTGTATATAGTAGAGTTGGTGAAAGAAGACCTGAAGAAAGATCGCAGAGGAGCTGGCCTCACACCAGAACTTCAGGTTCTAACTGCAATTAGGTGTTGGGGTCGCAAGGAAGTAAATATTTATTTATTATTTACCCGTACTACTAACTGCCCATACCTAGGTACTAACTAGCCATACAATTATGTTTCGTTATCTGACCGTCATCGCAAGTACCTAATCATAAAGCTAACTGTTTTGATTAGTCACCTAGGTAAAAGAATACGTAGTAAGTACCTAATAATTTCAGGTTCAAGATGATGATAATATAATTATTTGAGATAAAAGTAAGTAACAAGGAATTAGGAAATATTTGCGAATTCCCGCCAGACAGCTGTCAAACTTTTTTTTAATTTGCGGTGAGACCACATTTTTGTCTATGATTTTGTCAAGGCGCCAACATAACGCGTCTAATCCGTTCAACAGCGGCTCAACAGTTATCGGAGAGATATTGAGCGTTTATGAATAACACTTCTTATAAACCGTTCAACAAGACTTATCGGCTCGATAACTATTGGGCCCCTCAAACCTTCAACAAGGAATTTTTATGAATAAGGCCGACAGTATATAAACTCACTAAAACCATTTATTAAAATCAGAGCACATCTAGGTGATAAATAACGTAGTGGTATATAAATTATTATTCTACGAAAAATAAAATTATACGTGATTTTATAATTGAATTTGTAATTATTATGTGCTTGCTATTATTTTAACATAATTTTATTTTTTCATTTATTTTTATGATGTAACTAGTAAGTGATTTGGTGTTAATACTAGCTTATGTGAATAAATACATTGAATTGAATAACAATTTTGACATTTATCTGGTTGTCAAGTTCCACACAGTCTGTAAAGCCGCGTATCCACCGGGCACACGGGCTCGCTAGGACCTGTCGAAACCATGACAAACTTTTAGAAAATATGTGCGTACCTACTATTATAGCAATTATTCGTACCTCCATAAAAAAAGGTTTACTTATTTATTTCGATTGACGTATCGGTAAATTGCAGCAACAGCAGTAACATCACTATTCCGTACAGGCAACAATGAAGTTTGACATTTGCTCCATTATACCAACTGTCAACATTTACAGACCTTCATGTGCAAACAAACGTCAAAAACGACTTCTTACGATGCCTCTACCACGGTGTTTTCACTTAGTTGAAGTAGTGAATTTGATGTACTCATGACGTCATCGGATATGCTTCCGGAAATCAACGTTAGAGGGCGTTGATATCAATTTCAAGATCTTGTGTTATCTGTACAGCCACTATTTTCTTTTCCGTTACGCGCAGTTAACAAAACGAAAGAAATGACAAAGTATTCGTTTTTTTTCATTACTTGGCTCTCAAAATATTTTTGTTTCATACATAGAGAAATGTAACATTAATTTAGCTATACTTGTATTTTTACTTTTGTCCAATTTGAATTCTTTAGCTACAAATATTTTAGATGCATTTAAAAAATATATTGAATGAACGGAATGTTTTTGCAAGGTCGGCCATAATTAAATTTTCGCTTTGATTGTCTTCGATGCTTGAAGTGCATCGAAACGATATTATTTTAGTGATTTCATACAACGACTGTGCTTGTTCTGGACTCCTATAATTGTGCTTTTCCATGTATGTACTGTACATGGATTGGATTTTTGTAAAAATGGTGCGATGCGGTTAACCCCTCGTATGCTTAGACATGTGCCGTGTGGTGACGGCAGTAAGAATACATTTGTCACCACCCCAACTCCTCCTGCGGGTGTCGTAAGAGTCGACTAAGGGATTGAAGTGTCACTGACCATTTTACAAGATTGATGATGGGCAGCAGCGTCATCATAGTGGACACATTACTGCGATCGCCAATCCGCTTGCCCAGCGTGGCGATTATGGGCATTTACCTCCTAATGCGTCTATACGCATAGTTAATAGGAGAGGCCTACGTCCAGCAGTGGACTAACATAGGCTGATGATGATGATGATGATGATGCTTAGACACGGATCCGTGCGTGGGAATTTCAATCTATTGTTTTAAGCGTCAAGGTAACTTTTGCAGTAACGTAATTTGACAGGAAGCATACCAGGGGTTAAATGTGTTGTTTGCCTAATTGTGGTAAAATGCGTGAGCATTTTAAGGTTACTCAAAACGCATATACCTAAATATATATAAATTGGAAGCCATTCGCAAAAACCGTTTCTAGATGGAAATGTACCACGAGCTCCGTTCGCCGACATTAGAAAACTGTGCAATGCGGCTACTGTTTTATTAATTCAACTTCAATCAAACTGATAGCAAATAATATATGATACAGATGCTTAATAAGTTAGTACCTAAAAACTTTATGGATAAGGCTAGTGTAAAAATAAAACTTGAAAGTGACACATTTTTTTTGTTTTATTGTTTCTCGATCCTAGTTCGGGCGAACAGAACTAGGTCACATAATGTGTGAACTTCTTCAGCTGATTCCAAATGAGAAATGCGTGGCAAGTTCACACTTGATGTGATCTGGTTTTGTTTGTCCATTATTTCAAAGGTTACCAATCTACAAAGCTATATATATATATATATATCATATATATACATATATATGAGATATATGTAGGGTTAGTTGTGGAACATTGACACAAACGGACACAATGAAACTTTGCGATATCTCGGAAACCTGACCTTAACGGCTAGCCCCGTCTATCAAACAAGGACGAGCTTAGGAACCCTCCACAACTCCCCAGGGTGCGAGCGACGATCGCAAAAGGAGCACGTCGCTACATGCTTTAAAGCGAATTGAGCCAGGAAAAGTAACAATTTTTATTTATATTTCGTAATTTTTTGCAAGAATACAGAGAATAGTTTGGTAGTATTTATATTTTTGTCGTATTGTATATATATTCAAGTTTATCTTAAGCTAAATACTTTTAAAATTAGTTCAAGTTTTGGCCTCGTTTTTTTATTTAGTTTAAAATAATACCCTGGTGTCTCACAATGAAACATTTTTATGTAATGTACAATTAAACAGGTCCATGTTTCGTTGTGTACTGTATAGTTTTATTGTACACCAAATGTGAAATTGCAAAAGGTTACTATTCTATGAGACTATTCATTTAAATATGTTTCATGTTCAGCACCTCTTTATCAACCTATTAAGGCCCACTTGTATAACCTAGGGTTAAACACTGACCAGGGTCGCGTTTTATAAAGTTACAATTTACAATTTCGCTGTTTGCCTCTCTAACGCACGCACTAATTAGCTAGAAAGAGAGGCAAACAGCGAAATTTTTAATTGTAACTTTATAAAACGCGACCCAGTAGCTAGAGTGACAAATTTTATATGTACAATAAATGGTTATGTGGCTCAACCCGGGTGGTACAAGAGAGTCTAAGTAGTACATTTTTAATATTTTTTGGTGACTAGTATAATTATATTTAATATTAAAAAATTATATATTAATTATTTCGTAGAATTATATGCGTAGTAATAGTGGTCATAAAACATATTTTTTATCTTTTAAAACATTCTGTTACTACATATTGTATTAATATGTCATTGTTTTCATGAAATTTTTCGGTTGCTGAATGCGCCAATGACATAAAGATTCGTTAATAAATTAATCTTCCCAAGAATCATTACTTTTTACTAAGAACAACCACGTAATATATAATAACCTATTTGGCTACTGTTTATGTAACTCTGTTTCAATGTTGGTTACCCGTGATATTTTTTGTTTACAATGAAACAGCTCACGGTGTTTTACTGAACACTATTTATTAGTACACATTGAAACAATACACTTTTTTCGAAAACATTTTAAGAATATATACGCAATTTTTAGAATTAGAGCCACTTTTTTACACACCATAAAGAATGATGACTATTAGTCTATTATATGGCAAAATATACGATTTTTAACTTTCAAATTGACTGAGATAGGACAGTTTAAAAAGTTGAATGTTTCATTGATGGCAATAGTTTAAGTAATATGTTTAACAATAAAACATACGTACACAATAAAACAACATGATATTTATGTTGTCACTAAGTGTATGATATCTATCGTGGAGATGCCCAGGACCCTCCCACGTTCGACTGGGTTGCAGTCATACTACGAGGACACATAAAACATAACTTTTTTTGCTATATGTCGCAGTTGTCGACGACATTGTTCGGTTACAATGAAACTTGGGTTGTTTACAATGAAACAGTCTTTCGGATTCATGTATCTTTCAGTGGTATTATTAATCATTTAACAAATTGGAATCCTACTAAACTAAACCTACTCCAGCCTACCGTTAATATTAACTTTCCTTTATTTTGTATTCATTGCAAGCGTACTTATATATATGTTTCATATAACACAGTTCCAATGTTGGTTAAGTCTGTTTCATAGTTCATTGGATTTATTACACCTGTTTCAATGTAAAAATTCAGGTGTTTCATTGTATAGATGCACAAGGACACAATGAAACAAATCTCATTTTTTGTTTAAAGTTGTATAACACATATACTATTGAAAATAAGTAGAAACCAAGAATGTGATTCGATAGCCAACTAAATTGTTTATCTTCGAACACAATATCTCACTCGTAACTTTAAAAACACCAGAGATACAATGGTTTGAAATTTACTTGTGTCATTCATCCACAACTTACCCTATATACACGGTGGAATTTAATCGGTGAACAGGAACCCATTTTTCTAATTCAGTAATCGATGGCGGTCACGTTTATGTAGTACTTAAGTGGAACCAAGTTTTTTTTTAGCATAACAAATTTGTATGTTGAAATTAAACTTTAATTAAAATTTATTGTCACCCTACTAATGGTTTAGTCTGAAAAGTTTAATACCTCTTTTCAAACAATCAGCCATGCATCGCTCTTATTTTACATAGGAATAGAGTCTATCGCAAAAATTAAAGCATGTGAGTGGTTATTGCTCATTCATGTTTTAAGTTTCTATGGCTGATAGTTGATAGTTTGAAAAGAGGTATTAAACTGATTTGTTAGATGAGTTTCCCAAACGCAGTTATTCCTTGCAGATAATTTTCTTTTCGCCGTTGTTCATAGTCGCAAATTTTCCCACTTTTTTAATTTCCCTGTCTTACTATTTCATGGTAGCCACTTTTATGATCGCATTTATTCAAAAACGCATTTTTCACATTCGTTTTATTACTCTGTAGTATATTTTCCTACACTAATTCTTTTCACGCACGAATTTGTTTACAAAAGCGTTTTTTTAGATTCGTTTTATTACCCTGTAGTATATTTTCTGCTTGCAATATTTCCCTAAACCAATTTTTTACATGCTCAAATTTGTTTAAAAACACTTTGTTAGGGTTCCGTAGCCTAGCAAGTTAGTATTAAACCCTGAATTCATGTGGCTATATACCGCTTTCATATGGCAATAATGAGGTCTACTCAGAACCACGAACGAAATTTTACCTCTCTGTCGCACTGGTTATTACGTCCGTAAGCCTATAGAGACGCAAAACTTCGTTCGTGGTTCATGGTAGACCTCTTTGAAGTGTCACGGCTGCCAAACACTGTTCGGAAAACATTGTTACCCGGATTGCTGTGAAATCCCTCATCCTTTTTTGGTTATGAGTAATTTATCGCATTCAGTTTTCTTTTTAAAGCTTCTTTTAGTATTTTTTTCGGCAAAATAGATAGTATTTTTAAAATATTTAATTCTGTTTATAAAGCTGACATATTATGAATTTTGACGTATGCTGATAAAAAGTACACATTGCCAGTAAAATTAATTAGTACCAATGAAAATCCGCATGGTGGCCAAGGTTTAATACTATCTTGCCAGGCTTTACTGTACAATTTTTTTCTATTTTTTTATTTGCGCACCTCGTTGGCATCAGTGGCTTACATATTGGTGCCAGCAATTCCAGCTTTCTATTACTACCGACTTTACTAAGATTATCCCCCAACATACAGACAGACGGGCAGACATTGCAAAACTCATGCAAAACTATAAAGGTTCCCAGTTGACTACGGAATCCTAAAAAATTATTGGAATACCCCGAGATGTTTTCGTATCAGACATTTTTGAAACTAGCCGACTGTACCTTACATTAATAAAATCATATAAACGGAACAGCGAAAGAAAACTATTGGAAAATATAGCTATGGATAAAAAAAAGTATAAATTAACTGCAGGTTAAAATTACGGCAGAAAATATCAAACAAAAAAACAGAAGCAAAGCGATTGTAAAAATAAGCTGCAAAGGAAAACTGAACTGTAGGTTAAAATTCAGACAGAAAAATATCGGAAACAGAAACAAAGCTACTGTAAAATATGCTGCAGAGGAAAATTTAACTACAGGTTAAAATTCAGACAGAAAAATATCTGAAACAGAAATAAAGCGACCGTAAAAATAAGCTATAGAGAAAAAAAGTGACTAGGATAATCGCTTTCGGGAAAAAATGCGAAAAGAAAATTATCTGCTAGGAAAAATTGCGTTTGGGAAACTCATCTAACAAATCATTAAACTTTTCAGACTAAGCCATTAGTAGGGTGACAATAAATTTTAATTTCAACATAAAAATTTGTTATGCTTAAAACTTGGTTCCACTTAAGTACTACATAAACGTGACCGCCATCGATTACTGAATTAGAAAAATGGGTTCCTGTTCACCGATTAAATTCCACCGTGTATATGAGAAAAGTTGCCGTGAATCATCAATAGATGGCGCTGCAAGCAAAAACCTTGACTGATAACTCTATACACTATTATTCAATATACTCTATGGCCTCTACTTTAATGTAACATTTTAGCCACAGCCACTTTTCTGAGACGGCTTGAATAAAGTAAATTACATTAGACTATACCAGTAATTGGAGTTCGAGGCCAACGAAACTACGACAGATGCGTTATTGTCAAATCTGTCAAAGTCTCTTATGTCATTGTCAAATAAAGTTTTCAGGTTTCCACAACCTTTTTGTTCCCTTTTTGTCCTTTTTGTGTTTTTGTCCTTTTTGTCCCCTAACTGCCATTCTCATAAAATATATTCAAGATCATAACATTAAACTTTGATTCCCACAACCGAATATCTATCTGCATAATCCACACTACATATTTTATTAATTACTAACTAAAACTGTATTTCAGCTTCAGACATTGGGATAACCCTTTTTTTTTAGTGATTCATCCGCTTTGTTGCTTGCCTAACTGTCATCCGCTTCCCGCTCTTTTTCATTAATACTCGTGTTCGTCTTTTGTGTGTTTGTTTGTTTGTGTTGTCCATAATACGTATTTGTTTTAGGTTTCCAGCCTATCCTTCCACAAAACCAAAATTTTACCGAACATTCTCCAAACTTCTCCAAAAGTCTACAACTCGACATTGGCAAAATCCACCTTGCTACTATTGGCAAGGAGTGAAAGCCATGCATGTGGAAAAAAAAAAAAAACCTTTTTGTTATTTAATTAATTTATTTAAAATAATTCCTAATAAAAATATTATATACCTCCGTAATGTTTGTACGCCTTTTTGTTTAATATAGCTGTCACAACTAGGATTTTCTTAAAAACATGTAAATATCTAAAAACTTTTCTTTTCTCTTAACTTACATAGAAATGACAAAATTTTCTTGTAAAGAACTTAAAATGATAAGAGCCAACGTTTCAAAGCCTATTTGAAATATAAGTTGAATTACCAGTGAACACAAACGACAGCGTGCCATATTTTATTACGACAGTAGGTATCTAGGATCTAGGTATGGTTAAATTACTAAGCCCCCTGCCTTATTACGGCTTAAAATTATGGGAAAGAAATTTGGAAATGTAAAATGAAAGCATTTTTTAGGGTTCCGTCGCCAAAATGGCAAAAACGGAACCCTTATAGATTCGTCATGTCCGTCTGTCACAGCCGATTTACTCGGAAACTATAGTTGCTACAGTAACGAAATTTGGTAAGGATATGTGTATGAACCGCTACAGGATTATGATACTAAATTGTAAAAAAAAACATTGGGATG
Source organism: Thaumatotibia leucotreta (assembly GCA_025490895.1). Lineage (NCBI taxonomy): Eukaryota > Metazoa > Arthropoda > Insecta > Lepidoptera > Tortricidae > Thaumatotibia > Thaumatotibia leucotreta. Next base: position 12,993 of record JALPQI010008171.1, read on the forward strand.
GGGGCCCTCCATACATGTAACTGAGGGAGAGAACATTTTTTTAGTTGTATATAAGCGTGTGGGGTATTAATAGAAAGGCCTTTGAAAGTGATATATAAGATAAGGTTCATAAATCTTATTTTTATTTAAGCAAATCGTTTTCGAGATATCAGCTCTCAAAGTCTGAAAAATGTGTCGCCCCCTCTATTTTTTAAACTACGTGATATAAAATTCTAAAAAAAGTGTTATGCACATTAATAAGCTCTATCAAAGATTTTTGGTTTAATTAAATTATCTCCTATAGTTTTTGAGGTAGGTTGATTTAACTGTATTTTTTTAATAATAAACTGATAATGGTACGGAACCCTTCGCGCGCGAGTCCGACTCGCACTTGGCCGGTTTTTTGTATTTTATTTGTCTTCTTCATCACTTATCCTCCTGAGTGGCAACTTTTTCAAAGCTGGTCCCATAGTAAAACTTGGCTGTAATCATGAGTAGATCCAGAAAATATGATTTTGTATCATTGTGTTTTATAACATTTCACCCAGTATATTTCATTTGGAATTTAATTTTTTGATGATGGGGTGTATAGCGAAGCTAAACTAGTCCGGGAGCTAAACTTTAACTTGTTCGAGAAAATTACATTAAATCCTACAGTATATTTATTTCAGGAATACGATAAAACATCGTTTTGTGAATATATGAATCCAATTATCCCTGATAAATGTGTGGAGGTTTTTTCATAAAATCAATATTAAGATTTAATTGTTTAATAAAAAGAAACAATAAATCCTACAGTAGGGATTTATTATCCGAGGGGCCTAACTGAATATTTAAGACAATATTTTTAAAAGTCACCACTGAATAATCGTAGATATAGTCAGAAAAAATAAAATTATTTTTAAAATTCATAACAATCAAACAGAAATTAAACAAATGGTGATTTTTTACTATAATGACCCGACAATTATTATACTCATCCAAAGAAAAAATTACGTCAGTGACTCAATGCTAACTATTTTTTTTACAGTTTTAACTGATTTACGTGCAGGCGCATTAATTCTACATTTAATTTTTGTAATGTACCTCTTGTCAATAATTAGTTGTGGCACAATACCAAAAAAATCCCCTATGTATACTCTAAGCATTTCCTACAATTTTCGAAATGGTTATTGTTAAAATAAATCGGAGCGGCGCTGACGTCATAAATGCGCGGCCGGCCGCAGGGCAGCGGATAAACGTAGGTGGGGTACTATGTAGACAGGACGGTGCGTCAAATTACAGAAGGAATTTCGTAGGAAGGAAGTAGAAACTTAGAAACGTCTTAAATAAAAATTAGTAGTAAAATAAATAGGTATTAAGCAGTTTTTGAACTGACGATTAAAAATGTAGGCACCTATACAACTTGTAACCTATTAGGGGCCTGTATTTAATTCCCGACGCAAAATGAGGTGTTATAATTATTCAAAAATGTATACAGGGTGTGGCCTGTAATAAGAGCAATAAATGAAAACATAGACCCTTTAACTAATCAGTAATCAACTCCAAATGGTTTTAATTAATTAAAAACAAAAATAAAAGTTCTATATTTTTCTAACAAAGTTAATCGACCCAGCAATGTACTGCAGAGTCTGCAGTACATTCTAGACGTGTGCGCCGATGTCAAAATGGTCGGCGGCGGCGTTTGCCGAAAAGTCGGCGGCGGCGGCGTGATTTCGGCGTGAAATCGGCGTGAAGGTCACGTGAATATAAAAGCGGAATTCGATCGTAGTCTTTATTATAATTGAGATAAATACAATATAAATGCGCAATAAACACCACCAATGGCCACCTTAACCACCATCTGATCAATAGATAACAGTTTTCTCTTCCCATCATATTCTAAAGCTTGTCCAAATGTCCACGAAATAAAGTAACCATCGTAAAATCAGTCTCCACTGTTGCACAATAGTCCCATGTAATAGTTCTAACAGACATGGGACTGTAAATTGGTTCTTCTGTTTTATGTTTAACAATCCAATATCTAAAAGTATTAGCTTAAAAGTCGTCAAAATCAAAATAACTTCAGATAATGCTTAATGCAAAAGTGCAATCTTCCGAGACGATTTCAACAATGTTAGACTTGTAACATTAAAATTGTGTGTGTGTGTCTACACGATTCACAGTTTATTATAGTATCGATATTGTAATATTTTCTTCGGTTACCGCGAGGATTACTCATTAAATAAAACTATGAAAACGTTTCGAACACTTTACAGGGTTCGTGATCCGCAGACCACGAACCCTGTAAAGTGTTCGAAACGTCGGAATGAAGTTAAAATTAGTTAATATACGCGAGTTTATCCGTTTTCATAGTTTTATTTTATCGATATTGTAATTTAGTTAAGACCCATTGGGAAACTAAATTACCCAAAATTGTAAAATAAGAAGAACTGCTAAAATTCAGAAGTTTATATAAGTCCATAATTATGGAGAAATTCATACAAATATCAACCACAGCGTCCGAGAAGAAAATGAATTATACGGCAACGTCTACTTTATTTCGTGGAAAAGCCTTAACATAATATGTATTTCCAACAATAACTGGGCTTGGACTAACTCTATTCATCTTCGTTATATGATGATAGTAATAATACGTATTATCTGCCGATGGACATTAGGTCCCCAAATCCCCTATCATAGCATGTCATAAGGATAAATAGTGCGCAGCACAGCCCACATCCAATGGATTCCACCTATCTTCGCCAGGTCATCGGTCCATCATATTGGGAGCCTTCCTACACTGCGTCGACAAGTTTATGCTTGCCTTAAGAAATCGCTTGCCCCAACGGTAATTTTACGGGCAATATGTCCAGCCCACTTTTTTTTTACGTTGGGAAAATGCTTTTACGCATCCTGTCGGCAGGTATGATGGACTACGGAGCATTGACCTCCACTACTAAATTGTGCACTAAAGAGTAAAACAAAAACGGTCTTCGTGAGATGACTCCTGTCAGAATTGTGTCCTTTTCTATTGAAATGACCATGGCCAAACAAAACACGGGACAAATGGCTTATAAAACGATTGTGTAAGTATCCGGGGGCTTAGCATATCTTGTGTGTGACTGAAACTGAAACACTCGGCTTTCGCGTGGCTACCCGTCCCTATTGGACTATATTGATTAAAAAGAGACGAAAAAAGAAAAGGACAGGCCGAGTGATGTTGTTTGTGATTGTCAAACAGAAGGTACAGTCGCGAACCGGGATTGTTGAGTCACTTGTTACAGTTCGTAAATTAGTCGGTACACAGTACTGATCGGGATCGATTCGTTATTAACGACTTTTGCCGAAATCTGTTCACCAATGACGTAGACGTTACTATGGTTAAATAATAACAAAACTCAGTTAGCCAATGGCCGAGTCCGCGAATTCCACGGATGCTGATGTTGCTGTGGTTACATTACAACAAAGCTTGATCCGTTATCAACGACTTTTGCCGAACTATGTTCAACAACGATGCGGACGTTGCTATGGTTACATTATAACAAAACTCGGGTGGCCAATGACCGATCCCGCGAGTTACACGGATGCTGACGTCGCTATGGCTATTTCATAACAAAGCTTGATTAACCAATGACCGATCACGGTTTTAGCGGAAACTGATGATTTATGGTTACCTTATAACTGTCCTGTCTTAGGTAAAGCAAAGGGACTGCTATAAATATGCCATGTGCAGCTTAGCAAATCTTGTGTTAGACAGCAACTGGCAGATACCTCTTTTCGATTGTAAAGATTAAAAAGTTTTCTACCATTTCTTCTAGTCTAAAAGATTGTTTTAGGTATCCGACAAGACGTTAGACAAGGACACCCTAGCAGCAGTAAACTTCTCGCCAGGACCGTTCCTAGCTTATAAAGAAATATCTACTCTAGGACCTAGTGTTGAAATAAGTCTCGTTTTTGCTGAATTATGTTTTGCCCTCACTAGCTCGTAAAGCGCTCGTTTATCCTTTAATACGAACGTGTAAAAACGCATATTATTCACTTGTGTGGCAAAGTAATGAACTTGGTTTTGGAATAACAAAACGTAAAATGCTCATGGAAATTGTTCCATATTAATGATAATTAAATAATTTGTTTGAGAATTTAGTGTAAAATACAAACCTTTATATAATATGATGATTTTAACATATAAATCCTAAAATTCCATAAGTAACAATTGTTTTAGTGAATGATGATAAGATGACTAGATGCAATCACAAAACGCAGAAAATGTCAACGTCAACATTGTCAAAGAATATTATAGGTTATAATCTTTATTTACCGACTCGAACACGCATAAAAATAGTAAACTAAACAACTTTCAGGGTGTTCTGTTATAATTTTGTAAAAATAATGAATGAGAATGATTTAATAATGCATTGGCGTTGGTGTGCAACTACAGGAATGTGTTAAAATCGTGCTGCGTTTACTTTTTCGTGGTAAGTTTACTGCGACAAAATCTTGCATTAAATACATGATGCATTTGGAAAATTATTAGGTATCACTAACCCGATGATGATTGTAATGTGAACAAATAATTACCTTTTTTGAGTTTCCTCGCTATAGTGAGGGGAAAAGTTTTGTGTTACACACGGGTGCAAATGTATTTTACTTCTCGTATGTTAAAACACTCGCTGCTCAGGATTCTATTTTAGAACCACTCGCTTCGCTCGTGGTTCAACTATAAAATCCTTTCGCTTGCTCGTGTTTCAATTTCATACTCGCGGGTAAAATACAACTTTGCACCCTTGTATAACAAATAACTATTTTTGGTGCACAATCTAGTAGGTATAACATATTTGTTGGAATTCAAATAAAAATCAAAACCTCTACAGTACAAAACAGTCGTTGGTGGGTCTAGCACATCTTGTGTTTGATAGTCACTCACGGCCTTCTCGCGGCTTTTTTAATCAATACAATCAAAACGAGACGAGTAGCCGCGACAATTTCGCGAGCGGCAATCAAACCCAAGATGTGCTAGGTTCGCTGTCTTTTTCGAGGTGTCATTTTAAACTTCCGATGATAAAGTAAAAACCTCTTTGTTGCTAGGGCATCTTTTTGGAGAATTTTAAAACAAATTTGTCAAAATAAACGTGTTCTCACGCGATTAGTTGTTCTTTATACCTGGGCTTAAGAACTAGTTTCGATTGAGTAGATTATGAAACTTCGCCTCGGTACCAAGAAACCACCTTGTACCAACATCTAACGATCGTTAACGACAATTTAACGATGGTTAAATACATTGATTATGTATTGCAACTTTGAAGTGCTATATCTCAGAGTTGGTTAACTTTGAAGCATTATGATAAGGTCTAGGTAATTGCGTATAGTCCAAAGATTCATCGCTTAAATTTAAAGCTCCTATTATTGGCCACACCCTGTATACAAGGTTATTTTTTCATCAGTACAAATACTCTAGGGGGTGTATAAGTAAGTCAAAATGAACAACTTTTACTATGGGGCCGAACCTGAAATCGCGAAAAAAAAACAGCTGTTTCATACATTTCAGACGACCATGAGTCGACAATTTCTATGGAACAGCTGATTTTTTTTTCGCGATTTCAGGTTCGGCCCCATAGTAAAAGTTGTTCATTATGACTTACTTATACACCCCCTAGAGTATTTGTACTGATGAAAAAATAATCCAGTATATAACTATACCTCTCTCTTTCACGCACAGCGCACGGCATCGCCGCACCCGCACACGTATCGTAGGCACATGCGCGGGAAGGCGGGATTTAAAAAATATTCGTTTTAAGATTATAGCTGTTAATGTCGATTGCTCGTAAAGCACTTAATATATTTCAAATATTTTATTTTTATTTTGCGTGTTAATAAACATATTATCTAAGAAATAGATCATCGTGGCTGTACGTTTTCATTGAAACGTCTTATAAGCAAAATAAAATAATAACAAAAAAAAAATAGATGCAACTGTGTCACCGCGGAGAAAAGTTACTAAGACGTTTATATCTTTATTTTGGTCCAATGACCAAATTTTCGAATTGCGCAAGATTTTGTAAGTTATATTTTTTATCAAATAAGGAAAAAAAAATTAAGGTATAGTTTTTTTTGTATAAGCTTTACGAAAAAACTGGGGATTTTTTTTTCCTTAATTATAAATCATCTGAAACAATAGAATGAAAGCATAATCTCGAGGGTAGAAATTATTGAACGTGCTGTTCCAATTATTGACCTTCAAGTCCTCGACTGGATGAGAAGCTCTCGCGCGGCACTGGGGATTATTGCATGGTGTGAATCTGTATACCCTAAATATTCATTAGAAAAAGCTTCCGAAACTGTAGGATTTAATGTGACCAAAAACTTTTCTTCCCCCGACTAAACATGGCTGAACCAAGTAGGTCAGCTTGTTAACAACCTACGGAATAAAACAAAACGTTAGATCTGTATGATAATTTAAATGGAGAACTATAGCACTGCCAAAGAAATTTGTAGGTCAAAGGAATTTTACGAATACGAAATGTGAACATAAAGCACGCTACAATATATTATTCTGCAATTTTCTAAACGTATGCAGAAATAGGGTTTTAATTTATGTGTAGTTAAATTGCTGTAGGTACCAAATGTTATTAACACCTGAGGTGATACCAGCGCAATACCAACTTTGTTACTAATAATTGCGGATAGTTAAGTTTTTATTAAAATATCTCATATTTACGTGAAAATAAGTACATAATATTGTTTCAATAAATTAAAGAATTAAAATTACCAATAAATAAGATATCTCAACGTCTGTTTTTAGAAAATAAGGATTTACTATTGTAAGAACATTTCATTGTTGTGGCAATATTTTCGTAGATTCTTTGGCCTCGAACTCCAATTAGTGGTTTAAATCACAAAATCGAACAGAGAACTCAGAAGGACTTCGAAATACAACAAAAATATATAATAATATAGAAATAACCTTAAAGCATCACGAAACTTTAACAAATTGTAAGCCTTCCAACACCGAAAATAAGCCGAAATCAAAATAAACAACTATGAATATTTGATTTCATCACTTGATAAAAAACACTGCTTTTGCAGTAACAGATGTCACGCTGAACGAGTTACAGGTAACTTTAATTAAACATTTTTAGCATAGTAACTATTATTTTCAAAGTAACAATAGCCCAATGGACAAGAATATGAAATATGATGAGTAAAGGATGTTTGTTTAAAAAGTTTTCCTATAGAAGATAAAATTAGAGGCAAGAAAATTGCTAACATCAATTTTTTCAACATCAATGGATTCAAGTAGGTTTTATCTTGCATGAATCCTTGTTAAAATCAATATTAAGAGACGTGAATGTTTAAGAAAATAATAATGCTATTATTTATAAATAAATAAAATAAATAAATAAATATCTGGGACATCTTACACAAATCGACCTAGTCCCACGGTAAGCTCAATTAAGGCTTGTGATGTGGGTACCAGGCGACGATATATATAATAGATAGATACATACAGATACTTAAATACATAGACAGCCATGACCAAGGAACAAATATTTGTGATAAATAAATACACAAATAATGCCCTCACCGGGATTCGAACCCGGAACCTCCAGCTTCGTAGGCAGGGTCACTACACTACCGACTAGGCTACGGAGGCTGATTTATTTAATATAACATTTAGGTTAGAGCATGTACTCACACAACACAAGGTCCTCACTGGCCCCATCTCCATCCTGCAGCTCGGGCTCCACTGCGGGTTCTTCCTCTAAATGGAACAAACACAACACAGATCACTTTACTATGCTCTGGTGATAACAACACCTTTTGTGAGGTGGTGTGGTTGTAATACCTCTATTTCATGTATGACTGATGTCTAAATCTTAATGACAACTACATTAGGTTAAGGTTAGCCATCTTTCATCTTATTATAATTATAATTATATTATCATTTTTGTTAATTTTTAAATTTGCTTTAATTTGTGCATGTTATGGCATGACGGATCCGTGCATGGGTTATAGCAGGTGCACAACACAAGAGATTTCTCCAAAAGGCCTCTACATGTTGGATACATATCCCAGTTCTCAAAATTATCTCTAAAAGTTTTTTTTTTCTTATCTTGGGCATCTTACACAAATCAACCCAGTCCCACAGTAAGCTCAATTAAGGCTTGTGATATGGGTACCAAGCAATATAATAATACATATAATAGATAGATACTTAAATACATAGACAGCCACAACCAAGAAACAAATATTTGTGATAAATAAATACACAAATAATGCCTTCACCGGGATTTGAACCTGGAACCGCCTGCTTATGAAAATCAGGCTGTCTATAAAAAACCAAGACAATATACAGTCCTGCGAAAATCATGCCTGCGCCAGGAAGCCCCTACGCACTGGGCCCTACTGGTTTCCACCTACAGATACTGTTATTCTGACACTGCAGTGTCTATGTAAAAAATCTTATCTACACAATCAATGTGCAGTGAATTAACAGCTTCTGAAATAATTTTACGTCACAAGAAAATAAGTATCCAAAACTAAACATAACACCTTTGATTTGATTGGAACTTTTCCACTCAACGGAAGTGCTTTGCTACCTTTGACGCGGTTCTCTCCCTTCAGCCACGTCAGCAGCTCTGCCTGGCAGCCCTGCACTTGCCGCTTGAACTCGCTCGCGTCTCGCAGGCGGCTCACGCACTTCCAGCATATGCCGCGCGAGCCCGAGCCATCCAACATCTGCACATAAAAATATAAAATTATAATAATAGTCTTATGGCCATCAACGTAGATAGATATAGATACCCACTGAAACAAATAAAAAATAATATTCCAAACTGCAGTGTAAGTTGAATTAATTGAACGAAGATGTTGTACGAACATGTATATCGAAGCACTGCTCGAGCATGTCGGAATATATCTCCGTTATGCCGAGTTGCGTGTACGGCGTCGTCAGGTCCTTGTCCGGAGCACGCTGCAGGCAGCAACAACATGCATGCGTCATGTCCATCGTTCGTCACAAATAATTTCACAATATATTTAAATAAATGTATATCGCGTACTTCCCAGCAACAGTAACAAATATGTGAATAATGATGGAATAATGTGAATGTGATGCGATTCTATAAATGAATGACGATACGATTTGTTAGTGACGTTGTGACGTTAGTGTAATAATGTAGTCATGTCACAGATAAAATATAGGGAAGATTCCGTGTATTAAGACATACATGAACAAACTATTGTCATCCTTCACCTTCTCAAGACGTATTCCATAAGGAAAAAGAGACAAATAAAGTAGCTCTACTTGGTCGTGAACTCCATCAATGACTCCATTTTCTTGAACAATGCTACCAACCTGACTAGATAAAATGTCATTACTATTAGTGATGTCCAGTCTTCATCGTATACTTTTATCGGCAATAATAATATTTTTACCAAATTAGGTAGCGAATACAGTAGGAATAAACCTTATTTCCTACTCAGAATCACGATCTTCTTCGATCGTGATTTCAATATCTACATTTTAGGATAAAAATAAAATCACAAAGTTAACGAAATATTTTCTTTAATTAAAATGTCATAATGAGGGTTTCCTAAAACGTATGCCACTAGTTGGCGCCACTTAGCCATAAGGTCCCGCTAAGAAACACAATTATCTAGCCCGAAAGAAAGACATAAGCCATAAGGTCCCGCTAAGAAACACAATTATCTAGCCCGAAAGAAAGACTAACTTAATGGTTTTTTTTAAATAAAGTTTAAATTTTTTTATGTATTTTTTTAACTCATACAAAATATTTAAACCAGAAACTATAAACATAGAATTTAGACAAGTTTCTGGACCTGCTCCCGCCCTGGGTCGCGTTTTATAAAGTTACTGTTCAAGTTTGCAACATAGCAATCTATTTTTATTTGTATAGTAGCTCTACTGTCAACGTGACGTTTGAACTTGACGTTTCCCCTCCCCTCTCGTTAGTACAAAAAGTTAGTGTGATTTCAAACCGCCATTGAGTCGACACAGTTTTCGCTCTCGTAGATTCTATTCTCGAATTAAAACACCATTCACACGCAAGTTCATCATACATCAAACCAGCGAGTGCAAGGAGCCCCACGACCGAGTGCGAAGAGCGGACCCAAAGCTAAGTTGGACTCTGGAGGTAACGGTCAGGTGACTTCAGTTGGCAGGAGAATCCCGGTCGGCGCCAACAGCGGACAGCGAAGCTACGGATCCAACCTCCAGCATCAGGCACGGAAGGTAATCCAATCACTCCGCTGTATATCTGTTCACTTCACGTTTCTTTTAACAGGCACATTCTTGCTCCCCCACACCCTAACGTATTTCAATTTAAATTTTCCAACGGTTCATTCCGATTTCTCTCGTTACAATATTACAGTCCACTTTTTTCATCTCTCGAACATTTTGGTCCTTCGAGCCGGATATTTTGATAAGTGACCTCTGGTTTTATCGTTTGTTTTCGCGTAGTCACTTATCGGATTCCGTTACTTATTTATTTACCTGTCGTTATTTTGAGAAAAAATATTAGGGTAGGATTTATAAAAATATTCGTGGGTAAGCAAGAAAGTCGGTCGTGTAGTGGTGTTTTAACAATTAATTTACTCATTCATTCAGTTGACCGTGATAAATAATATTCCTGGCAACACTTTCGTTTATGTCAGTTGTCACTGCCATTACTGTCAGTGTCACCCTGGATGAAAATAGCATTGTCGTCGTAATTGTTTCGATTAGTTTTTGTTGTTGTTTTCTTCTATTCTCATTATTCTCAACTGTTCAGCATGGGCCCCGGTGATAATACAAGGGAGTCTGAAGCGGTTGTTGACCCGCTACTGATTGCCCGGGACTATGCGTTGATGAGAATAGAATATTTGCAGATGTTGTCGGATGAAGATCTCGCTTTGTGTGACGAACGCGAATTGAGCTCGATAGCTCAGAATTTTCACGAAGCTCAGATAAAGCTTCTTAGCTGTAACCCGCGAAGTGACCACCGGGAAATCTGTAGCCATACAGCATTATTTGACACAAAACTTAGGTCAGTAAGAGCGCGCTTAGTGAGGGAGTTAAAACATACAACTACAAAAACACAACAATTGGTTATGCCAAAATTGCCGAAACTACAGATAAAGCCTTTCGATGCTAGGGTTGAGAATTGGTTATCATTTATCGAACTTTTTAATTCTATAGTGCATACACGCACGGATATTGCGCCGGTTGAGAAGTTGCATTATTTATTATCGAGTGTGCAAAATGAGGCGTATGATCTGATAAAGAATTACCCTGTCAATGATGAGAACTATAACTTGGCGTATGACACATTATATAGGCAATATAATAAACCTAGACTTATAGCAACAACCTACTATGAAAAGTTAATTCAATGTGAAGCAGTGAAAGGATGTCGGACTAGTGACCTGCAGCGGGTTCATAGGGTCTTTAATGAAAACTTGTCAATATTAAAAGGCTTTAAGTTACCAGATGTCAATTTCATGCTTGTGCAGTTACTGTGGTCGAAGCTTGATAAAAGTACAAAAGAGCAGTTTGAATTAGAGCACAACTCGGATGAAATCCCTGTGCTAAGTAAGTTGCAGGACTTTATTGAAAAAAGGTATCGGGCTTTGGATGCTGCAGGGTTTATGACTAGTGTTGCTCAACCTAGTGAAAGTAGGCCTGTCTCTAAGGGGAAGACAGCTTTGGTTGTGTCTGCCACAACATGTGTGTTGTGTAGTGAGACACATAGCATAACTTCTTGCCCTGTATTCTTAAGTTCTGACCCGGCGAGTAGGTTTAAATGTGTCAAGGAGAATAATTTATGTATATTGTGCCTATCGGGGTCACACTCTGTGAAGTCTTGTAAAGCGAAGCAGCGGTGTGAGCAGTGCAGATTTTCCCATCATACTCTACTTCATTTTAATAATGCAAAGGCACCTGCTTCAGCTGCAAATAGTAATACGAGTTTTTCAAAGTCTCAGGTAGAAATTCCAAACCCGCTAACTATGGTTCCATATAACATGGCAACTTCACCTTTGTTTTCGACAGCCTATGTGTGTCTTAGGGATGTTCAGGGGACCTTTGTTCCAATTAGAGCTGTACTGGATTCTGCTAGTGGCTGTAATTTCTTAAGTGAAGCCTGTGCTGAAAGATTAGGTCTGCGGTTCAAGGATGGTAGGCATGCTGTGACTGGTATTGGTCACTCAACAACTGAACCTGCAGGTACCTTGTCATGTGTCATTTCACCCACCAGTGGTCGCCCTAATGTGACCATTTCGTTAGAGGCCTATGTGTTACCTACTATATGCCCAGACGTACCAGCCGAGCATATGGATTTATCGTCGTGGCAACACATTAGGGATTTGGATTTAGCTGATCCGTCTCCTCACATCCCGGGTCCTGTCGACATGCTCTTGAGTGCTGGCATTTTCGCTTCTTCGCTGCGCCCTGGACTGGTCCATGGGGATCCAGATCAACCGACTGCCCTTAACAGTGCTTTCGGGTGGCTCTTGATGGGTGGTGCTGCCACCGCTGAAGTGGCTCCTTACTCTCGAACTGACTCTTGTTCTCGCACTGAGTTTTGCTCTCTCTCTGGCTCTCGCTCTCCCTCCGATTCTCACTCTCACTTAGATTCTCGCACTCGCTTAGATTCTCGCACTCGCTCATATTTTCGCACTTGCTTAGATTCTCGCCCTCGGTCCGATCCTCGCTCTCGGTCCGATCCTCGCTCTCGCTCCGATTCTCGCTCTCGGTCCGACATTTACTCTCCCTCAGATTCTCGCTCTCGCTCAGACTCTCGACCTCGCTCCAATTCTCGTTCTTGTTCTCGCCCCCGATTCGCCTCGCCTCTCGTTTCTTGTGCTCAATCTTATCGTCAGCCTCAATCCCTCTCAGCTTTAATTTTATGTTCCCCTATCGCTTGCCTATCTGCTCTTGCTTTCACGCCCGTTCTCGTTGTCACATTCATTCTAGTTCTCGGGCTAGCCTTCTCCGTTTCTGTCGCTGTCGCTGTAACCCTTGTCGTCGGGCCGCCTATCACTACGCTGTCGTCTTTATCGCACTCCTGTTTATGGTCTAGACTCCAAAGGTGCTTTCGTTCGTGTAGTACAGCTAACTTTCGCTCTTGTCGTGACACTCGTTTGCCCTTTCGTTCTCGCGTCAGATCATCTGATGGTAGGCGGTCGCTCAGCGCGAGATTCGCACGGCAACGGTATTAGCGTCTAACTTTTATTATAAATATGTTGTGTCGTTTTCGTATTGTATTAGTTAGTTTTTAGTTTTTCGTTTGTATTCTCTGGGTTAAAACACTGTCGTATTTTGGTAGGCGGATAATGTTCAAGTTTGCAACATAGCAATCTATTTTTATTTGTATAGTGGCTCTACTGTCAACGTGACGTTTGAACTTGACGTTTCCCCTCCCCTCTCGTTAGTACAAAAAGTCAGTGTGATTTCAAACCGCCATTGAGTCGACACAGTTTTCGCTCTCGTAGATTCTATTCTCGAATTAAAACACCATTCACACGCAAGTTCATCATACATCAAACCAGCGAGTGCAAGGAGCCCCACGACCGAGTGCGAAGAGCGGACCCAAAGCTAAGTTGGACTCTGGAGGTAACGGTCAGGTGACTTCAGTTGGCAGGAGAATCCCGGTCGGCGCCAACAGCGGACAGCGAAGCTACGGATCCAACCTCCAGCATCAGGCACGGAAGGTAATCCAATCACTCCGCTGTATATCTGTTCACTTCACGTTTCTTTTAACAGGCACCAACATTCTTGCTCCCACACACCCTAACGTATTTCAATTTAAATTTTCCAACGGTTCATTCCGATTTCTCTCGTTACAATATTACAGTCCACTTTTTTCATCTCTCGAACAGTTACAATTTATAATTTCACTGTTTGCCTCTCTTTCTAGCTAATATGTGCGTGCGTTAGAGAAATTGTAAATTGTAACTTTATAAAACGCGACCCTGGTGATTTCAGAAAACTCTCATTATAACAAGTTTTATGGAACTTATCATTCCTTAAAGCATACCTAACAATTTTGGTATGATGGCTTCTTTATAATTAAATTAATCAGTCTACACAAGCATCACATGAGCGTCATTATTAAACTAAACTTAATTTACTTGCTGGTTGACATGACATTGGATGATTACCAAATATGGTGGGTAGTACGTCAGAATGTAATCACTTATGCGCGTACCCTTGCCTGAAACAACAGCTTAAAATTGTGCGGAGCATATTTTTGAATACTCTTTAGGGCCCAGTCGTCTGCCTTTTTGATATTTCTGACCCATATTAGCCTTTGTTCAGTGTCTAGTGGAAACCTGTTGGACATTAAAAACATCGATTCATTTTTGAGTTGACTAACAATACATTTATCGATATCACCATCGGTCTCTTAAGTACCACACTATGCGATACAAATGTTTGAATCCCACTATTTATAATTACATTACGAATGTAAATACGAATGGTTTAATCACAAAACTTCACATATGTATCCGACAACAAATATTGAATAAGATTTTCAGTTACTTTTACCTTAATAAGGTTCGAAATCTTAAAATTCAAGTCAAAACTAAATTGCCGGTGAAACGTAATGTCTTTATTTTGTTCATTCAGGTAACCCTGGCGGTTTTTACACCCTGGAACCACACAAGTCATCACTTTTATCACATTCCGTGCACTTATCGAACAGAAATATACATGAAAAGCTTTATTTTAATCACTTTTACTATTTGCGGTTTAGGTGCACTAGTATACCCAAACAAAGATCGTTGACAGGGTTGACAGGCATTGCCGGCGTCACCCACAGATAAAATAGACTCGGTCTATAAATTTAATATGTCTATGAGTCATGTAGTGTAACCACAGATAAGGACTAATTACAAAAAGCCTGTACTAAACGGTCGGCAATGACGGCTTCTTATCGTCACAACAGTCGCATTAGATTAAGTTACAAAATTGTTTTAATATTTTGCAATACGTAGTAGCTAAACAATTTATTACTGTCCCATCAGGGATTTACTGAGCGAAACGCAATTTAACACGTTCACGGACGGTAAGGAGTTTGGCTTCCGACCAAAAATGACACATAAATTTGTACGGAAATTTTGTACATGGTATAGCACACAGATAAAATATAGGGAAGTGGAAGATTCCGTGTATTAAGACATACCTGAACAAACTATTGTCATCCTTTACCATCTAAAGATGTATTCCACAAGGAAAAAGAGACAAATAAGGTAGCTCTACTTGGTCGTGAATTCTATCAATGACTCTTTAGGTATTCTTAGGTAGTATTGACTACTAGGGTTAGTGAGTCTTGAAGGTGCGTAATGAAAGAAAGAAATGCTTCCTGATACTGGTTCGATGATTTTATTTACAAAATCACTTATTAATATTACACACTTTGATGTACCAACTTGTGGCGATCCGCGTAATTGGCATCGCGAGATTGAAGCGCGAATAGCAGGCGCGCGCGCTATCGCGCGTACCTATAAATACAAAATCCGCGATCGCGGTCGGCCATTTCGCCGCCGATCGCCGTGATAGCAACATGTCGCCGCGCCCGCTGCTCCGCGTGTGTTTCATCGTGCTGGTCGTGTACTTGTCTCCGCCCGCTGCGCTGTGTGCTGCACGTCGAAGTTCCTGCTACTTCATTGTCCTTTTCAGGACAGCCGAACTGCACTTTTCAGTGCAACGCAAACTGCTCTTCTTAGAGCAAACTTCTTGTTTCTGTGACCAATCAATCAATTCTTGTTTCTTGTTGGACGATCTGATCAATCGGTAATCTGGTTGTTGGTAATTAAGGTATTGTGGTATTTGTGGTGAGGTAAAGGTTTCCTACTGGTAACACGGTGAGTAGTAGGTAAGTACCTACACTCCATTTTCTTGAACAATGCTACCAACCTGACTAGATAAAATGTCATTACTATTAGTGTTGTCCAGTCTTCATCGTATGTTTTTATCGGCAATAATATTTTTACCAAATTAGGTAGCGAATACAGTATGAATAAACCTTATTTCCTACTCAGAATCACGATCTTCTGCGATCCTTAATATTGTTGGATAGTCTATGGCACACCTTTATACGACTAGTTCATACATGGGCATCCTTAGGTTAATAGTTTTAAGACACTGGCAACAGCATAGCTGTCACTTGCTTTTTCCTCCGATCTTTGATCTGATACCATGTAATTTTTGTCTCAACATCATTTATATAATAAGTTAATTTTAAACCATTCAACGATGTAAACGGTTACGTATTTATGAAGAATACATGGCTGCTTATGGACGTAGTGTTTTTCAATGCAAAACCTCACTCTTCTAATCCACTGTGCTACGCTCATCGCATCGACGAGTTGCTCTGCTAACAGGTTATGGGCCCAGTTGTTAAGAAGAAAAGAAATCTGAATTCATCACGTAAGTGGATATTCATTTTGAGCTATTTGAGAAAAAATATCAATCAACACTACGTCCTGCATTACGTAACAACTTCATTTACTTCATTGTGCCACGATGGCCGAAAACGTGCCTGCCACCGCGACCGCTGTTGTCATGGGTGGCACAGCAATTGAAAAACTAGACGGCCACAATTACCATACGTGGAAATTTGCGTTGAAAATGGTTTTAATAGCGGAAGGACTTTGGGATTGTATTGACAGACAAGATAATGAACCTCTGACGGGCGCTGATGCTGCGCGCGACCAGCGCGCTTTGGCTCGCGTTTGTCTCAATATAAAACCTGCACTTTATCAACACGTTCGCTCTGCAACCTGCGCCAAACAAGCGTGGAAGACGCTGGCCGATATATTCGAGGACAAGGGCCTGTATCGGCGTGTACTGCTTCTGCGGCAGTTACATAGAGTAGACTTTAACGAACATTCTGATATGTCTGCTTACATTGAATATGTTATGTCCTTAGTACACCAGCTGGCTGATATAGGCAGAGTGGTCGAGGACCAGGAAATTGCCGAAATACTCCTTAGTGGCCTACCAGTGGAGTATGACACCTTGGTTTCAAACCTTGAAACATATTGTATATCGTCAGATGCACTGAAAAGTGACCTTGTTCGGGCACGCCTACTGCAGGAGGCTCAGAGAAAATCCAGCAACGGAACATCCACGACGGCATACATTACGAAGGGGAAGATCAAGTGTACATACTGTCAGCGAGAGGGCCACATCAAGCCTAAGTGTTTCAAGCTAAAGAGGGACAAGCGGCAGAAGGACAATCAAGCAAAGTCGACGACTACAGCATTCTTTGCAGAGAATCGAACAGATGTTTACTTGGACAGCGGAGCTTCTTCACATTTAGTAAACAACCCGAGCTGGCTTAGTGATGTGAAGGACACTAAAGCACACTGTATCAGCTTGGCAAATAATGAGAAGATGTCAAGTTCTAAAACTGGAAATTTAAGCATTTGTATGAATGGACAGGTGAGAACATTTAAAAATGTTTTGTTGGTTCCAAATTTATCTGCCAATTTACTTTCTGTTTCTAAATTATGTAAAGATGGTCATTCTATTCTCTTTAATTATGATGGGTGTTTTGTTTATGATAAGGATAGTAGTCTAAACAAGGCACCTGGCAACTATATAGCTGTAGCTAAATGTATAAATGGTATATATAGGCTCTCAGGGGAAGCGTCTGGGGTTGATAGGTATAATCCTAATAGGGTGCACTCTTTGGACCTGCAACCTAGGCAGGTGACACCGAGTGCTGCAGTTGCTGCCTCTGCATCATCTCTGATGAACTTGTGGCATTGTAGATTGTCGCATTTGCACTCAGCAGGTATGTGTAAGTTAAGGGATGCATGCGGTGTGATGTTTCAGAATTCAGAAGAACTGAAGAACTGTGAAGCTTGCATTAAGGGGAAGCTTTCGGCTGAGCCTTTCCCAAAAGCAAGCACCAGTAAAACAACACGACCGCTGGAGCTGGTGCACAGTGATGTATGCGGTCCAATGCCAGAGGCAAGCCATGGAGGAGGAAGATACCTGGTTGCCTTTACAGACGACTTCAGCAGGAAGAGCTTTGCTTATATAATGAAGAATAAATCAGAGGTACTTAATTGTTTTATAAATTTTAAAGCTATGGTAGAGAAGGAAAAGGGTCTGCCCTTTGCCTTCGTAGCGATAATGGTGGTGAATATGCTAGTTCTAAATTTACTAAATATTTAAAAGAACATGGCATTATTCATCAGACAACCATTCCTTATTCTTCTAGCCAGAATGGTGTGGCTGAAAGAAATTTTCGCAGTCTTTTTGACAAGGTACGGTGCATGTTACAGCACTCTGGTCTCAGCAAACGATTTTGGGGAGAAGCAGTTATGACTGCTTTGTATGTTAAAAATAGATCTCCCACGTCGGCTTTAGCTGGACTTATACCTGAGGAAGTTTGGTCTGGCAAAAAGGTCAACCTTAGACACCTCAGGGTTTTTGGCTGTACTGCTTTTTCGTTGTTACCTGCCCACAAGCGAGATAAATTGGATGCTAAGGCAAAGGAATACATATTTGTAGGGTATTGCGATACTTCTAAAGGCTATCGCTTAGCTGATCCTTTGGACCCTACAAGGGTTATTAAAGCTCGAAATGTTGCATTTGTTG
This sequence comes from Thaumatotibia leucotreta, assembly GCA_025490895.1. NCBI lineage: Eukaryota > Metazoa > Arthropoda > Insecta > Lepidoptera > Tortricidae > Thaumatotibia > Thaumatotibia leucotreta. Next base: position 31,570 of record JALPQI010008171.1, read on the forward strand.
AGAATAGATTTTATAGACCTAATACAGACCCATTGCAAGAATTGTCCCAAAGCGATATAATCTATACTTATGATGATGTTGAGAAAGAGATCTGTGATAATGGTAATGTTTCTAGTCAGAATAATTTTAATCAAATAAATTCAAATAATGATAATGGAATTGAAAATAATGGTGAAATTTTAAATCATAATAATAATGATATTTTAAATAATGTAGAAAATAATTATGTCAATTCATCTGACAGAAGTTCATCATTTTCAGGAGGAGAATCCGATGAGTACTGCACTGGGAGCGGCGACTCTAGCACAGCTGATTCGCCAGGAGACTGTCGGAGCCCACAATCAGTGAGCCCACTCCTTGACGTGGCTGAAGGTGACGCGACTCGTCCTGTGGCCGTCGCTACACCACAACGTTCGCTTCGCTCCACACGCAATGTACTTCCTGCGAGGTATTTAGATTATGATATGTCTTTACTCGCTCATGGACCCTCTCCGTTGGTTGATGAACCCATTACCTATGAGGAAGCAGTAACTGGCTCAAACAGCCAACAATGGCTAGATGCCATGAAATGTGAGTATGATGCTCTAGTTCAAAACAATGTCTGGGAAATTGTGGATAGGCCCATAAATAAAAATGTCATAAAATGTAAATGGGTTTACAAAACTAAACATGATGCTTCTGGTAATTTTCAACGGTTTAAAGCAAGATTAGTTGCCAGGGGCTTTACACAATGTGAAGGCATTGATTATAACGAAACGTTCGCTCCTGTTGTCCGTCATTCGACAATGCGAATTTTATTTAGTATTGCTAACCAGCTAGACTTAAATATTGACCATCTAGATGTGGCAACAGCTTTTCTCAATGCTGATCTTAATGAAACTGTATATATGGAGCAACCTATTGGTTTCTGTAGCAATGACAAAAATAAGGTTTGTTTGTTAAAGAAAAGTATTTATGGTCTCAAACAAGCAAGTAGAATGTGGAACTGTAAAATACATAGCCTACTCAGTGAACATAACTTCATACAGTCTAAATGTGAACCTTGTGTATATGTAAAAGGTAACAGAGATGATTTAGTAATTTTGGCTTTGTATGTTGATGACTTTTATGTGTTTTACAGTCAGAACAGCTCACATAAGGACAATTTATTACGAATTTTGGAAAATAAATTTAATGTCAAAAATTTGGGTCCACTTAAGAGCTGTCTAGGTATAAATGTATCTAGGGATAGAGTTAAGGGAACTTTAAGACTAGATCAAAGTGAATATATCAGAAAAATACTTGTGCGTTTTGGTATGGATAATTGTAAGGCCGCAGCCACACCTATGGAAATTAACTGTAAACTTAAAAGATCTGAAAATAATGACTGTTTACAGGATGATGTTTATAACTATCGACAGCTGCTAGGTTGTTTGATGTATCTGTCTGTATGTACTCGGCCAGATATATCATATGCATGTAGTCAACTTAGTCAGTTCAACAACTGTTTTGATTTGTCACATTGGTTAGCAGCGAAGCGCATTTTGCGTTATTTAGCAGGCACAATTCATTATTCTCTATGTTTCCATAAGAATGAGAATTTGTCTTTATATGCTTTTACTGATGCGGACTGGGCCAATGATATAACTGACAGAAAATCCTACACTGGCTATGTCATTAAGTTAGGAAATAATACAGTTAATTGGGAGTCTCGAAAACAAAGATGTGTCTCATTATCATCATGTGAGAGTGAATACCTTGCAATATCTGATGTTTGTAAAGACGTATCATTTATTAAAAATTTGTTACATGAGATTTTGCCTAGACAGATTAATTGTATTGTGTATAATGATAATCAGAGCGCACAAAAGCTCTTACAAGCTAAAGAGTACTGTCACAAGCGAACGAAACACATCGACATAAGGTATCATTATGTAAAAGATTTAATATCTAAAAATGTAATCAAAGTAGAGTACTTACCTACAGAACATATGATTGCAGATGTGTTAACGAAACCATTAGGTAGAGTTAAGCATGATAAGTTTGTTAGAGCTATGAACGTTTGTTAAGCAAATAAAGTAACTAGAGCATGCATAAACTAAAATGACTGTATACTTAAATTTTTTTTGCATTATATTTGTGTTCTTTTTCTTTTATCTTTGAAGAACAAACAAATTTCATTGTAAATCTATTTGACTGATAGACATATAAGTGTACATTGTCAGAGCCTATTGTAAAGAATGTGGTAGAGTCAATTGTAAAGTTTTTTTTACCATTTCTAGTATTTTAAATTTGTGTTAGAAATTTATTTGACTCTATGTACTTCTTGCTGGAATAAATGTGTGCCCTAGAGGGGAAGTGTTGGATAGTCTATGGCACACCTTTATACGACTAGTTCATACATGGGCATCCTTAGGTTAATAGTTTTAAGACACTGGCAACAGCATAGCTGTCACTTGCTTTTTCCTCCGATCTTTGATCTGATACCATGTAATTTTTGTCTCAACATCATTTATATAATAAGTTAATTTTAAACCATTCAACGATGTAAACGGTTACGTATTTATGAAGAATACATGGCTGCTTATGGACGTAGTGTTTTTCAATGCAAAACCTCACTCTTCTAATCCACTGTGCTACGCTCATCGCATCGACGAGTTGCTCTGCTAACAAATATGTCATGATTTATAAATCTACTTTAGAATCTATTTTAGGATAAAAATAAAATCACAAAATTAATGAAATATTTTCTTTAATTAAAATGTCAAATGTCATAAGAAGTGTTCTGTCTAAAACGTATACCACTAGTTGGCGCCACTTAGCGGTAAGGTCCCGCTAAGAAACACAATTATCTAGCCTCAAAGAAAAACTAACTAGGTCATTTTATTTTTTTACATAATTTTATTAACTCGTACAAATCATTTAAACACGAAACTATAGGCAAATTTAGACAAGCTTCTGGACCTGACGCCTCAGTGCTGCCGCCCTGGTGAACGGAATTTCAGAAAACCCTCATTATAACATATTTTATGGAACTTATCATCCCTTAAAGCATACCTAACAATTTTCGTATGATGGCTTCTTTCACTCTACACAAGTATCACATGAGTGTCATTATTAAACTAAACTTAATTTACTTTCTGGTTGACATGACATTGGATGATTATCAAATATGGTGGGTACTACGTCAGAATGTAATCACTTATGCGCGTACCCTTGCCTGAAACAACAGCTTAAAAATGTGCGGAGCATATTTTTGTATACTTTTTAGGGCACCAGTCGTCTGCCATTTTGATATTTTTGACCCATAATAGCCTTTGTTCAGTGTCCTGTGGAAACCTGTTGGAAATTAAAAACATCGATTCATTTTCTGAGTTGGCTATCAATATATTTATCGATATCTCGATCGGTCTCTTAAGTACAACACTAAGCGATACAAGTATTTGAATCCCACTATTTATAATTACATTAGTATATAATAATAATAGTAATGACATTTTATAATAAAAAAATAAGGCTTTAATTTGGGGCATAATTTATATTTCAATTACATTTGCACTACATGTATTATATTTCATATTAGGTCTTTCATGATTATAGTTATATAGAGATCTTCTGACAAGTTGCACATTCCTCAATACCTACAACATTATCTGATAATATACCTGTATAGATGGACGGTCGTGCGAACCTACCGGCGACAGACAATTGGAAACAGCAACCGTCGAGTTCAGTATCGCGGGCCTCCTCCCCGACCACTCGCGGACACTACACTAATGTTGTTCACCAGAATGTTTCTTTTTTAGGTGTTTTTGTGAAACTTAGTTACAGTATAGTGGATACAAATAAATATTCTACTCGGTATGAATCTTCTGGTGCCTTCGTAACTCTATCTTAGTAATACATTTGTACTCACAAAGATTACATTTGTAAGGCTTAAGTGTGTGTCATCTCATGACTTCGTAGGCTTGATTTCCGAGTGAACTTCAAGTCACATGTGCTGCGTTTTAAACGGCTTCTCCCCGGTATGAACCCGCTGGTGCTTCTTTAAATCTGAGCTAGTAATGCACCTGTACTCACAAATATTACATTTGTGAGGCTTTTCGCCAGCGTGCACCATCTCATGTTTTCGTAGGTCTGATTTCCGACTGATTTTTTTGTTACATGTGCTGCATTTAAACGGCTTCTCGCCAGTATGCATTATCAGGTGAATTCGTAATCGACTACGATAATTGCACAAAGATTACATTCGTAAGGCTTAACGCCAGTGTGTGTCATCTCTAGGCTTAGGACTTTTCATAGCATATCGTGGTTCTAAAATCCTTGGAGCCGCTATGTGTAAAATTTTCGAAGTCAAAGTCGAAGTATATTGTAATATTAAATATAATGATTTATACCTACTGTCACATCGTTACTGAATTAATTTTAATCGAACCTAATTAATTTAAAAAAACGAACTTGATTTCATAAAAAGTGCATACGAGTTATATCAGAAACCATAAAAAAACTAGACAATTAGTGTTTAAAACAAACTAGCAAAAGTCTTAAATCGGAAATAGCGATGAAAATGACGAAAGTATCATGTTGTTTTTCTCGAAAGTTTCGAATCTTTCGTATAAATTATGTACATGTAACTTCCGAACAAGAAACAAAACTGACGTTACCTTTGAAGTAAATAGACTTCACTTCACGTTGACATCACTAGAGCATAGATTAATGATTCCAATTTATAAGTATTTTATCGTAATTTATAATTTAAACTCTTTAGTTAACTGATATTGAGATTTAGTCTGAGCAAAATGAAAAGTCACGTGTTTGTACGAGAGCCAATACATTCGGAGTATCATAATTCAATAAAATAATGCAAAAAAAAGTATTTTACACGTAAAATACTGAAAGATGCGAAACGTTCAATCGAAGCTCTGTAACCAAAGATACTGTATTTTTGTTATTTCGTGTTATTTTCATAGCTAATCAGAACCCTGATTTCGATGACATTCGAAATTTGGTCATAATGTAGGTACCATAATAAAGAAACACCACGATACCTCGAGAACACGACATTAACGACGTTTATTTTTGACACACAAAAGACCTTAAAGACAATGTTAAGAATGATTTATAAAGTAATTTTGGTTTGATTTGATAAGTAGGTAAAGCGATGAGTTAATATTATAGCTTCTGTATCGACCGATGAAGTTTCATCTGCTGCAATTATTACCGTTATATATGCTTAAGGTTATTTTTGTATCACCATTATAAAATGCTCTGTAAACTTATATACCTACATATTTCATTATACTGTTTATACTACGTGTAACCGGTACCGGGTACACCCGGGTAAGACCGGACTATTTTTTGGTGAGTTGAAAGGATGTCACAAAAAAAACATAAATTTATTCTCACTAACTTTTACCTGCAGATATGTGTGATATACGTGATAAAAAAAAACAAGCTTTCAATATAAATTTACTTGATACCACTCAGCCGAATAGCTTAGGAGTCAACGTAAAGTCAAACTTGCACTATTTTTTCCAAGACGCCCAATCGAAAAACCTTCTTGGCTTAAGATCGGACTAGTATCAAATTTCAACTCTAAAGTAAGGAGAAGAAGGTGCATAGCTTCCTGTTAAAGATGGAATCTCCAAAAATTCTCGAAACAAATTACTTTTTTTAAATCGTAGCTCACGACTGATGCGGCTGAGCGGTTGCTGTATAAGTGCATACTAGCGAGAGGGGCGGGGTGAAATGGCGTCATGCATAATATAGCCCATGAGGAAAAAATACTACAATTTTAGTAGTTATTGCGGTCATCCGATCTTAGCCGGGTGTACCTTAAGTCGTATAAGTCGACAAACGTCAGTTTTGTTTTTTGTTCGGATGTTACATGTAATTTATACGAAAGATTCGAAACTTTCGAGAAAAACAACATGATACTTTCGCCATTTTCATCGCTATTTCCGATCTAAGACTTTTTCTAGTTTGTCTTGAACCTAATTGTCTAGTTTTATTTATGGTTTCTGATATAACTAATTTCGTAAGCACTTTTTATGAAATCACGTTCGATTTTTAAAGTTAATTACGTTCGATTAAAATTAACTCAATAACGATGTGACAGTAGGTATAAATCATTATATTTAATATTACAATATACTTTGACTTCGAAAATTTTACACATAGCGGCTCCAAGGATTTTAGAACCACGATATGCTATGAAAAGTCCTAAGCCTAGTCATCTCATGACGTTTTAGACCTCGTTTCTCTCTAAACTTCAAGTCTCAAGTGCTGCATTTAAACGGCTTCTCTCTAGTATGAATCCTCTGATGTTTTCGTAAATCCGAACCAGTGCGACACCTGTACAAACAGAGATCACATTTGTAAGGCTTAATGCCAGTGTGTGTTATCTCATGACTTCGTAGGTTTGATTTCTGAGCAAACTTCAAGTCACATGTGCTGCATATAAACGGCTTCTCCCCAGTATGAATCCTCTGGTGAATTCGTAAGTCAGTACGACCAATGCACCTGTACTCACAGAGATTACATTCGTAAGGCTTAACGCCAGTGTGTGTCATCTCATGTTTTCGTAGGTATGATTTCAACCTGAATTTTCTGTTACATGCAGCACATTTAAACGGCTTTTCCCCACTATGAATCCGCTGATGTCTTCGTAAATCCGAACTAGTGCGACACCTGTACTCACAGAGATTACATTTGTAAGGCTTAACGCCAGTGTGTGTCATCTCATGTGTTTGTAGGTTTGATTTCTGAGTGAACTTCAAGTCACATGTGCTGCATTTAAACGGCTTCTCTCCAGTATGAATCCTCTGGTGTCTTCGTAACTCTGCCTTTGTAATGCACGTGTACTCACAGAAATTACATTTGTAAGGCTTAACGCCAGTGTGTATCATCTCATGTGTTTGTAGGTTTGATTTCTGAGTGAACTTCAAGTCACATGTGCTGCATTTAAACGGCTTCTCCCCAATATGAATACTCCGATGCTTTCGTAAATTTGAACTAGTAATGCACCTGTACTTACAAAGATTACATGTGTAAGGCTTAACGTCAGCGTGCGCGATCTTATTACTTGGTCGTATATTTACGTTATGTATGCTCAAATGAGCCAGCAAACTGTTCTTATCACCTGTCGTGTATTCGCACACATCACACATGAAATACGACACACCATGTTCTCTCTTCTCGTGCTCTAGTAAAAGCAATTTTGTATGAAATTCAGAACTACAAAAAGCACATGATAACAACTCTAGGGGTCTGGACGAACGGTGAGTGTGTTGTACGTGATTCCTTAAAATAGCCTTGTTAGTGAAACGTTCCCCGCAGTGTTCACACGTGTAGGGTTTCTCCCCACCGCGCATGCTCGTGTGTCCCTCATCGCCGCGGAGGCGCTCGAGCCTCACGGAGCAAGTCATCGCGAGCTGTCGCCGGGCGCGAGGACAGACTGCAACAACAATACAAGTCAAACGTGAGACCACACACGTGTGAGAGAGACAGAAAAGGACCGCCGGTTACATTAATTAAATGTTCTATAATTTTATCGTTAGTTGCAGTGTGGCCATTCTTCTACAGATAGTGTTTGAATGGAAGGTAGGTGCGATATTATGAAAGTGTTTTTTTTCACAGAACTATATCAAGTAGAAGGAAAAAGTGTATGTACTTCGCGTGTAAAGTGGGGGACAAATGCGCGCCTTTGCTCGGCGCGAGTCTTCAGTGCGCTGTCGACCACTCTCCGCGTGTGGCGTGCGAACGCAGGAACAAAATGCCTTCGTGCTCAATAGTTAACTGCCGAAACACCATCAACAAAGGTGGAGCTGTAAATTACGGTATTTCCTTTCATCGGCAAGTACTCTTTGCCCTAAACAATTTATTTTGATGTTGAGCATTTATTTAATATAAACAGTTGCGGACGAGTCTGCGTCTTACGACACATTTCCATCGCAGCTTTAACGTGACGCGTCAGACATGCATGCATTGAAAACCAGAAATGAAAATAAAGACGATTCAAACCATCGAGCACGTATCGAGGCGCGTTCAAGTTCGATCTCTCAAAGTTTTCTGTCATGTGTAAGGAACAGTGATGTAACCTACGATGATTAATGCCGATTTCTTAGCTGAAAAATTATATGCAATTTAGAAGTAGTTTAGAATATAAAGACATTAATATTTTTTTCCCCACTCTAGCTCGGAAACACCTACTTCCCTCCCTAATTTCCGTGAGGCAAGTTGCATTTTAATCACTTGTGAGGGAAGTAAATTGACAGATTAACCGTGAAACGTTCAAAATCATGGAACGTCAAACGCTGGTATGGCTATGATTCGCTGATTATTTTTTGAGGGAGACCATGAAAATTTTATCACACACCAGATTATTTCATTTATTCAAGATATTAAATTAGATTTTTAGTATTTCATAAAATCCTATCGCAAAATCTTATCATATTGGACAAAAACCAGATAGTATATTTTTACATTCAGAACGCAACCCGCTAACACTGACGTCTTGTACGTCAATGTTGCCAACTTATAAAAAAATACTGGAATATACAGTTTTGTAAGGAAAGTTTCCTATGTAGTATAAAAAGTAGGCAATTTAAGTTTACCTCACACATTTTTTAAAATGATTGATGTTAAACATCATAGAAATTTTGACAATTTAATTAATATAGGTAGGTTTTATTGTAATTATAAAAAAAAATCTAGTTACATAGACCTAGTCATTTACCAAATTAAGAGTTCTGCCTATTTTTTGGCATATTCTGGACTAAAGTCTAGCACATTTTTAAATTCCGAGTTGAAATTTATACAAGTTACAACATTAATTGATCTCATAACTATTATATTGATATTATAGTATGTTGCTGTTAGTTAAATACTTAAAAAAATATTTTGTTATTATAGGTAGTACAAACAGCAACACTCCTAACGGACCATTAAAGACAGAGCAGAGAGAAAATGAAAGAGATAAATATAGTTATATTATGTCAACTTCAAATTAAATAAAACACGGGAATGTTGATCGTTCGCACTGTTCGCAACTTGGTCGAATAATACAAATCGGGTTCCGAAATCTTATGAGACTAGTGTCACGACTTCGGCCGAACTCTGCTGACCAATGGGGCAGGCATTGCTACGGTTAACCAATAATCGCTCGCGGTTTCTTCAGAAGGTGACATTACCATGGTTACGTAATAACAAAAACGTTTAACCAATGATTGATCACGATTTTTCCGGAAGCTGACGTTACTATAGTTACGTTATATATAACATCCGCTTTAGTTCTGGAGACGTCAATCTAACTTCAGAGCCGGTAATTTGACTGCTAAGCTGCTATATAGAAATTTTCGTTCATTTTCCTTTCAACGGCTGTCACCACAGATAAAATATAGGGAAGATTCCGTGTATTAAGACATACATGAACAAACTATTGTCATCCTTCACCCCATCTCAAGACGTATTCCATAAGGAAAAAGAGACAAATAAAGTAGCTCTACTTGGTCGTGAACTCCATCAACGACTCCATTTTCTTGAACAATGCTACCAACCTGACTAGATAAAATGTCATTACTATTAGTGATGTCCAGTCTTCAATCGTATACTTTTATCGTCAATAATAATATTTTTACCAAATTAGGTAGCGAATACAGTAGGAATAAACCTTATTTCCTACTCAAAATCACGATCTTCTTCGATCGTGATTTCAAAATCTACATTTTGGGATAAAAATAAAATCACAAAGTTAACGAAATATTTTCTTTAATTAAAATGTCATAATGAGGGTTTCCTAAAACGTATGCCACTAGTTGGCGCCACTTAGCCGTAAGGTCCCGCTAAGAAACACAATTATCTAGCCCCAAAGAAAGACTGAGTAAATGTTTTTTTTTTTTTTTTTAAATAAAGTTCAAATTTTTTTATGTATTTTTTTTAACTCATACAAAATATTTAAACCAGAAACTATAAACATTGAATTTAGACAAGTTTCTGGACCTGCTCCCGCCCTGGTGATTTAAGAAAACTCTCATTATAGCATGTTTTATGGACTTATCATTCCTTAAAGCATACCTAACAATTTTGGTATGACATGACAAGTATCACATGAGCGTCATTATTAAACTAAACTTAATTTACTTGCTGGTTGACATGACATTGGATGATTATCAAATATGGTGGGTAGTACGTCAGAATGTAATCACTTATGCGCGTACCCTTGCCTGAAACAACAGCTTAAAATTGTGCGGAGCATATTTTTGAATACTTTAGGGTACCAGTCGTCTGCCTTTTTGATATTTTTGACCCATAATAGCCTTTGTTCAGTGTCCAGTGGAAACCTGTTGGACATTAAAAACATCGATTCATTTTTGAGTTGACCATCAATACATTTATCGATATCACGATCGGTCTCTTAAGTACCACACTATGCGATACAAATGTTTGAATCCCACTATTTATAATTACATTACGAATGTAAATACAAATGGTTTAATCACAAAACTACACATATGTATCCGACAACAAATATTGAATAAGATTTTCAGTTACTTTTACCTTAATAAGTTTCGAAATCTTAAAATTCAAGTCAAAACTAAATTGCCGGTGAAACGTAATGTCTTTATTTTGTTCATTCAGGTAACCCTGGCGGTTTTTACACCCTGGAACCACACAAGTCATCACTTTTATCACATTCCGTGCACTTATCGAACAGAAATATACATGAAAAGCTTTATTTTAATCACTTTTACTATTTGCGGTTTAGGTGCACTAGTATACCCAAACAAAGATCGTTGACAGGCATTGCCAGCGTCACCCACAGATAAAATAGACTCGGTCTATCAATTTTATATGTCTATGGCTGTCACTGTCAGACATTTTTTCAAAGTTACAATTTCAGCCAGAAACTATCAAGTCTCTATTAAACATTTGTATGGCTACTGACAGATTAAAGGATTATAGGTAGACTGTCAAACGTCTATCTACCATATTTCCACAAAGGTTACATAAGTATTCAACTAACGTCAACTAAGAGATGTGATGAATTATAATAAAGACAGCAATAGCATTTGTCACTGTCAATGAAAAAAAATATTTATAGTTGAATTATCGAGAAGATGGAATTGCATTTGTAGTGGTGTTACTAAAGCAACACTTTTAAAGTGAACCTTGTGTCGTTACGATTAGGTTTACTATTAGTCGAATAATGCCAATACATGAGTCGATAAAACACACACAATAGCACACAATACATTGTAAATACTCGATACCACTACATATGCAATTCCATCTTCTCGATAATTCAACTATAACATTGCCCGATAACATGGCTATTTGTAAAAATATCTTGACTTGGAAAAATACCTCGCCTATTAATGTCAGATAAAATCATGAAGAAACCATAATTAAATTACTAAACGGTTTTAGACAAATCTATGAAGAACTGTCGTTATCCAGTTTCCACAAGGAACAACGACATCTAGCGTCTAATCATGGCCGATAGCTAATTCTTAATTTTCGTAGACGAAGGAATTTTTATTATGTCAACTAGTTTTCAAATACTGAAATTTTGACGCAACAAAGATTCGATGACATATCATCGGGGATCATCGGAAATGTCGCGATCGTGCCTACTAACGAAAAATACCGAACCCATAATATTACACGACCAAATTGCATCCTTTGCCAAGTGGCTCAACATTCCTATGTAACTGACATGTGACTGTAAGTGTGATTCTCTTTCATGCAATATTTCCAATTTCTGAAGTGTATACCCAGCTGTGTTGCTACTAGAACTATTCTAAATTATTTAATAAAGACTGATTTGTTGCATTGATTGTTTTTTACACGTTCGTAGCTGCTTCCTCGCTTTAGTGTGGGGAAAAATGTTGTGTTACACATGGGAGCAAAGTTTGTTTAATTATCGTGCCTTGAAACCCTCGCAACGCTCGAGATTCCATTTTCGCTGACTCAGGTCTCAATATTGGCACGATGATTAAACAACCACTTTCCTCCCTTGTACAACAAATAACTATTAACGACAATCTAATAATGTATATGATTTTTCAAAAATTAAAGGCATTTTTGATAAAAAGACCGTTCAGATAGTTTTATTAATTTAAGCCATTTTAATTTATTTAATTTTTTTTTTAGATTATTTAAAATGAAGCTTGTGTCAAATTTTTAATCCATATTGTGGTAGAATGTATTGTCATATTATAGGAACTGAGTAGTTCCTACAATACTTGTGACATTTACCCTTAACACCCGTATGTTCTTGCAAAATTAATGAATTTGAATTGACATCAATTCAGAAAAAAGTTATAAATACTATTTCATAGCGATGCCATGAATAAGTAGTTAAAACGGAATATTATTGACGATCAAAATACGACGATAAATCGATATATCGATAATGTAAAAGTGTACTCACTAAAGTCTGGCCAAGCAACTTGTCAGTAGAAAAAGACAAATTGAAAAAAAAAAGTTGTCGCATTCCGTTGAGTGTCCATTAAAAATATGACTCTGCACCACTTTACCTACATTGCAATTATGTTTCAGTTTTCCGAAAGACCCTTTTGTAAAAAATAAATGGATTGAAGCCACAGATCGCCAAAATTGGTTTCCTCCAAAACACAGTCGGATTTGTTCCATAAATTTCCACGAAGACACTTTTACTAGCACATCAAGTCGATACTATCGAGTCGAGCCGATTAATCAATACTGCTTATCCGACTGTCGATGTACTGATATTGTCAAATAATGAATACTCGATATAATAAAATGGTGAGCGGGCGCGTCACGTCCTCTCCCTTCGACGTATGTTGGCTCACTGACGCTCTCTCTCGCTCGCACCTCCATTACAATCACCCGATTCGAAACGATTTATTTGCTTATATTGTGCACATCACTTAAATTAAAACCTCGCGTGACGTCACAGTACCTTCGCAATATGTTACACGCTTGGTTCTCACATAAATCGACGAACATTTACCTTCTACTTGATACAGTTCTGTAATTTTTTTAATTAACAGAACCAGCACGAGTTTTTCTTATTTTATTTTGTCATATATTGTCCTCGAAATACAAAACTTTAATTTAAACTATTTGGAAACTATCAGCGTCTTAAACTTATATGACGTTGATTGTACTTACGCAACAGTTCGTTACTAGTCTCATCGTCGTCCACAATCTCTGGCTTGGCTAGCGGCTCTCCACCTGAAGCAAACATACAATGCAACCATTAAGCTACGGATTTGATTTGGTCAGAAACACAAACAAAGGATTGCTGCAAGAGAGTGTACTCACCCGGCATCAACTCAGTGCTTCCACCCGCCCTGTCTCCGTCCTCCACTTCTGCCCCGAGCATTTCATCTAGAGCAAACAAACACAATACTAATATTAACCATGTAACACTTGTGCAGGGGGAACGATTTGAAGTGTTACCAAGTATGTTTTAATAAGTCTGGTGTCAAAGTAATAGCGGCTTATTATCGGAAATATGTTTGGACACCGCATTGAAGTCTTAGGCATGCAAACATTTGGGTTGTAGACCGCAAATATGAGAACGAGACTAAGGTTCGGCTTATATGGGCTGTCCCAGAAGTAAAGAGACAAGATTCGAATGAAAATATTTAGTAAAAATATCTTACAAAGCACGACTATTTACATTTAGTTAAATTCAGAATTTAATTTTATTTGCTACTTTATATTATATTTGCTTGTGCAAAGCCTCTGTAGCCAATTTTTCTAAGGTTGATTGCTACTCGGGTCAAACTTAAAATCATGTTACGAGTCTTTCCGGTGGACATTTTAAAAGTTAAGGGCTATGAGAGTTAATTTTCTTATTAAGCCCTTATTGTCATTTAAAGGCACTCCTTTCCTATTGAATTGTATGATAAAAATTACGACTACACTCCTACCAGTTGCTTACTATTGGCCACACGAAAGAGGGGCTCTACAGCTCAGCTGAACACGCACTTTTTCTTTCCTGTGGTCGATAGTTAACAGCCTGTGGACAGGTAGTAATGATTTTTATCATACAAAGCAATGACGGAGGACGTCTTAATGAAGATTAGGCTTTCATAAGGAAATCAAGCTTTATAGGCCTTAACTTTTAGATTTTCCACCGGAAAGACTCCGAACATGGGTTTGCGTTTGACCCACTCGTCTCATTACAGCTTTTCGAGACCTAGCTGCCACAATTTTAGCCAATTTAGTCCATCTATGCTTAAATCCAGTCAACGATTTGAGTTTTTCTGTTTGTTTTTTATATTCTCGTTTACATTAAGGTCAATAAGCTTCAATACCAGGAGCTTGGGGAACATTTGGGGCGTTGTTATGTTTTTGTATAAAATCTATACCTGCCGCCTCTAGATGTTGAGTGACTTCCGTGGCGTAGTAGCATGACGCCATATCCGGCCAGAATATAATTTCTTGCCTCTGGTAATGCTTATCTATGAACGAAATTTATCGCATTATCATACATGCTCTCAAATAAATACGTGCGTTCATAGGGCCTGTGCAAATATATGGTTAAGACGTATTGCCATTTTGGTCTATGGCTTGCCAAACGAGATATTTATTGAAAAATTTGACCTTTGCTACAATTTTTTGCCAATAATCTACGGAGTCCCGTCGAGTCGCATGGTAGTATTGCTTCCCAGGAATATCCGTCGGGTCCACGGTCATATAAGTCTCATCATCAAGAACTTTTTTCAGTGTTTTTTCATACGCTCTTCGGCATCCTCTTTAAGCTCGCACTTCCTGGTCTTTAAAATACTTAAGAGCTGACAGTTTTGCAAATATTTTAAGCTTTAGGTCGCATGTTTTATACGAGCTATACTTGACTTCGATATTTTCGATTTATCCGCAATAGCTCTAACAGACATCGAAGGATTCCGTTCATACACTTTTTTACTTTATTTATGTTCATAGCTACGGAAATAGTACATGTTTTTTCGGAATCTTCTTGAAAATGTATTCATGCGATTCTTCAAAACGCTTTATAATTCGATACAAAGTAGTTCTCCTTACTCCCTCTGAAAAAAAAAATACATATCGTGTCCGTTTTTCCATAACATTCATAACTCTGAACAACTCTTTAGCAAATACTTCGTGATCAGCTCTTTTTATTAATTATTATTAATATTTCAATAATACAATCTTATTTCCCGCTAAATTTTATAGATTTTAGGCATACGGTGGCCATGACAGTTATTTTTTTTTTAAATAAAAATATTTTCAAATAGTTGGAATTTTCAAATTTGTCTCTTTACTTTTGGGACAGCCTTAAAATCAAAAATTATCTATATAACTAGTTCAATAAAATATTTACGTTTGATTACTTTCAGTTCCAAAATATTGTTTAAATGCAATGAAGAAGGCGATCGTATTTCACTGGCACAATACCACTACCACTAAGTCACAAACGTGCTGTGAGCAAATATTTTTTTACCATTTGAAGACCATAGTCAAGGAAAAAGGTAGTCATATTGAATAAAAGTTAATTTAATCACAAAATGTAATATTTATACTCTTGTTTTTTTTACTTATAGTAATAAATTGTTACAACTAAAATATCTGTTCTTTGAAATTGGTAATACTTCAATCGTTCACCCTGTATGTCAGCGCGACTACAGCCGGTGCCCGACCACAACACTGGATAGCAACGAGTGGACACTCAATCTCGTCTGACATGAATTATTCATTCAATATGTACTTTATTCAATGTATGTCAACATTAAAGTTAAAGTCAGTTAAAGAGACATTCTAATGAACTCTAACCCATCTGGAGTAGCTCAGAATATTACAAGCGATTTGTAAATACTCACGCAACATCTCATCAGGTTGATCTTCTGGCAGATCTTCATATGGCACCTCTGACTTGACCGCATGCTCCTCCCCTAAAGTTTATAAATAATTAGCTATTTATAGCTGACAATGAGTACAGGAAATGATGTAACATGTTGCAGCTACTTGTGTTTATGGCTAGTTACATTCCCAGTATTCCTGCACTAGAGCAGGTACTCACACAACACAGGCTCCTCACTGGCCCCGTCTCCATCCTGCAGCTCGGGCTCCACTGCGGGTTCTTCCTCTAAATGGAACAAACACAACACAGATCACTATCAGCGTTACTGTGCTCTGGTGAAATATCGGAAGGGTTCCATAGAATTATACAGGGTGGTCCAAACCTTGACGTCAAAAATTTTTTTTTAGATTCCCTACGTCATGGGCTATCAGAATATACCCCATGTATGTTAGCCGATTTTTTGTAGTTTTCGAGTTATGAATTTTTAAAAATTTTTTTTTTTTGAGGAATTCTGGAATGAAGAAATTTATTGATAAAAAAAACTTTTGGGTTCTTTAAATATTTTATTTTTGTAAAAGTATTACTACAAATAAAGCATTTATTGACAAAAAAATTAGCGTCCTCACTTTGATACAAGTAGGATAAAAAATACCAAATTCAAAATTTTACGTTAAAAACTCATCAAAATAGCATTAATGTACGTAAATAAAAAAAATAAAACATATCCCAAGGATTTTTGGTAATCTAACGACTGCCCTAGACCTTAAACCTTCGTAAAAGCAAAAAAAAGTGATACTTAATGATGAGGATTTTTCGGAGTAGTCGGTCAAATAAACTTAAAAAAACTTCTAAATTTTTAATTTAAAAATAAAGTGAAATTTCGTCTGTTTTGTTGTTCTTATCAATAAACAAAGACAGAAAATACCACGAAAACTCAATTTGTGTAGTTATTCAAGTAATTTTTTACTACTTTAAAATTTTAATCTTTTTTAAGTTTATTTGACTGACCACTCCGAAAAATCCTCATCATTAAGTATCACTTTTTTTTTTGCTTTTACGAAGGCTCAAGGTCTATGGCGGTCTTTAGAATACGAAAATTCCTTGGCATATGTTTTATTTTCTAATTTACGTACATTAATGCTATTTTGATGCGTTTTTAGCGTAAAATTTTGAATTTGGTATTTTTTTATCCTACTTGTATCAAAGTGAGGACGCTAATTTTTTTGTCAGTATTTGCTTTAATTGTAGCAATACTTTTACAAAAAGAAACTAGTTAAAAAACCCAAAAGTTTTTTTTTATTAATAAATTTCTTCATTCCATAATTTCTCAAAAAAAATTTTTCAAAAATTCATATCTCGAAAACTACAAAAAATCGGCTAACATACATGGGGTATATTCTGATAGCTCATAACGTGAGGAATCTAAAAAAAAATTTTTGACTTCAAGGTTTGGACCACCCTGTATGTGCATTGTTTAGCCTGCGAATACATTTATAAATACAACTTTAATGATTAATCTGCGTGTCGTGTTCTAAATTTAAAAAATAAACCCATATTCATGATTGACATATATTCTTTGTTTTTTATGTTCAAACCTCCGTAAAATTCAAAGTACTGAAGTTATATACAAGATTTTGACTTGTTTAAAATCCTGAACGTATGTCAATTCATTTGATACTAACCATTCCATAACTTCAAAGTACAAGTGTGTTTTTATCTGTCCCAAACTTTAAGGAACGTTTTCTCAATAGTTGCTTTTTCACTTTTGAATCTTTGAGGAATTTATACAAAATAACTATAGGACTTAGGTACATATATCTTACACTAAAAGATAGCGTATGATCTGTAGTATTTGGAATTACTCATAACTGCATATCGACAAAGTGGGACGTTTTCCGAAAAAAGATCACATATTAAGACACATATTAACACTTGTATGTAAGCGCGACTACAGCCGGTGCCCGAATATATACTTTATTGTGTAACAACTTCGCTGCCAGCATGTTTTTAATCCAGCAGGTGATCTTCATGGCAGTCAACATGTTAATATATATCATTTATTTATTCAGACAACAAAGATCCATTATATGTTAGTTACCTTAATTACTATTACTTAAAAACTATGTTAGTAAACATACACAGCTTAAAGAAACATTCTAATGTGCTCCGAGCCAGCTGGAGTAGCTCAGAATCAGAATATCTCCAACGATTTGTAAATACTCACGCAACATCTCATCAGGTCGATCTTCTGGCAGATCTTCATATGGCATCTCTGACTTGACCGCATGCTCCTCCCCTAAAGTTTATAAATAATTAGCTATTTATAGCTGACAATGAGTACAGGAAATGATGTAACATGTTGCAGCTACTTATGTTCATGGCTAGTTACATTCACAGTATTCCTGCACTAGTATCTCTATCTACAGTAAATTATATAACTATAGTAAATTAGTTTGTATACATTCGTTAATGAATTTGGGAAGGTTTGTGTATTTTGGCATCTTTCTTTTGAAATTATTTATTTATTTATTATTCAAATAAGTTACACACTATTACAGTTATAACACTAAGGCACTGTGAACTACAAAAATATAAAAAAAAAATATAAAAACAACTTAAAACTAGGGCTCACGGTAAACGTGTAACCCGCCAAACCGGATACCCGTGTTCTTAAGCCCGACGGTACTAAGAACCCGAATTACACGAACCCGCCGGGTACCCGCACCGTGTCCTATACACGGATACCGTTTACACGAAACCGCGTGCTACCCGGGTACCCGGGTACTTAAGACCGAACCAAACGGGTTCGAAATAATTTGAGCAAATGCAAATAAGGTTTATTATTGAATGTAATCTGCAGCTTCGTTCGACACTACAAAACAAACGTGTTCAGGAAAGGTTCTGACCTTTCCTGAACACGTTCGAAATTTATAAAAACAAATAAAGTTATATTGTCTGCAATATAACTTTATTTGTTTTTATAAATTTCGACTCTATCTGTTACTCAATAAGGTCTATTTGACACAATTAGCCTTCCGCTTATCCATCCATTTGTACTATAGCTCTTAAGTCTCACGATCCATCCTTCGGTACATAACTTTACCCTTAAAAAGCAGACTTTCTATGCATACACGGCTTCTCGTCAAGGGCGTCCCCGAACCCGCGGGTAATTAAAGTCCGTGTAAATAATACCCGTGTACCCGTGTACCCGTGCAGACGGGTATTATTTACACGGACTTTAATTACCCGTGTAAATCGGGTCAGAAACCCGTGTACGTGTAACACGAACACGGGTATGAGAAACGTTGACACGAAACCCGGACACGACCGCGAGCCCTACTTAAAACTAGTTAGATTTAGGCGACGTAACGACGTGGCCCCGTTGCGTCGTTTGATCCGGCGTAGAATTCGGCAGATTGCCTCGGAACTGCCGAAATACGACGCCCTTCGGCCAGAAGTCAGCACTCGCGATGGTGTCCTGCAGCGGGCGCGGCACGCGCACCACGAACGAGCTGAAATGCACGTAGTGGCGCGACCGCAGCTGCTGCACCCTCAGCGAGTAACCCGTCTTCCGGCGGACGTACTCCACCACATCGTTGGGCACGGCGGAGTAATGCAGGCGCGACACGTAGAGCGCCCTACTCGGTGTTGCAACCGGAAGACCAGAATTAACCGTCTCGGCGGTGCCACACAGAGTCTTCCGAGGCGCCCTGCGCGCCCTGCTCTTCCGTTTCACCAAAGTGAACCCCTCCTTGTCCACAAAGATGCCGGAGGCCTTGCCCTTATTGGGACCCGTTCCCTCAGGAGGCAAGGTGGCCCGGTTAGCGGTGACAGGCTGACTGGCGACGTCAGCGTAGTTACGCCGACGTGACTTCGCAACAGGCGGCGGCGCATCTCCATGTGTCGCGGCCGCAGCACGCGATCTTACAGGCTCAGCGTTAATTGTAGCGGGCCGGTCAGCGCTCTTGAAATTTGATGCCGTCAGCCGAGTCGAGACATTCCGCAAACTATCAACTTCGTCACGTAACTCGGCAATAGTGACTTGGGCGGCTTCAAATTTCAAAATAACTTCTGCTAAACTTGTTTTTAGGGCCACGATGTCCTGATACAAGCAGCGAACGTCGATGTTATCCGGAACATGTACCGGCAGGATAGAGGCATCCTTCGATACAAACTTCGGAATTCGCTCTCGGTACTCCTCAAGGATCTTCTTTACATCCAAAAGGGACTTCTTCCCGGTTTCATCCCCTTTTCGGTGGGGAACATACGTGCCAACGATCCCAAGGGACTGGCACAACACCTGCTTCGCTTCACAGATGTCGTCCACGCTGAAATTCGATGCCCGCGAACTGAACTGGACAGCGGTTGCAGCATCCATTCCTCCCTCCTGCAGCACCTTCTCCTTCTGTTGCAGGAAGGCGAGGAAATCGTTCACGATGGGTTGACTCGGAGAGGCACTCATCGCGGCGAATCATAAGCAGCGGCCGGGCCGCGCTAATATCGAAATAAATATACTTACTTACTTACTTACTCACTGGCGCACCGACCCAAAGCGAGTCCTGGCCTCCGACACGAGTTGTCGCCACCGGTCCCGATCTTGCGCTGCTTCCCTCCAGTCTGTTTCCGTCAGCTCGCGCAAGTCCAACTCGACGACGTCGCTCCACCGGTACCTGGGACGCCCGACTAGTGATGTGCCGTCGGGTAATTTCACACTTTCCGTAATTCTCATTGGAGAACTTTACCGTAAATTACCGAGAATTACGGTAACTTTCTCCCATAGTATTTTTTTTTCTATGCAATTTGCATATGAATATTTTGTCTGTATCGTATTTTATATTACTTTATGTGGTACATTTAAGTATCATAATGCTATTTTACTAATGACAGGGTTTTATAGGTGATTTTGACGTTCAAGCAGGTAAAATAGGTACTCGTATAAACCCCTTACTTGACCCGTAAGCGGTAAGCGGCTTTACCAAAGGTTTTCTTATCGGTAGCTGAGTATTCAATTACCTAGGATTTAAAATAGGCAATTGTGATTATGAGCCTGTGATACCCTTTTCTAAGAATTATCTGGGAATAGGGTCTAAATTTTATTCAATTATAATGCTGAATTCAGTCAGTTCATATTGAAGCGACGTGCTGTCAACAAAACTGTTAGTGATATTTCAACAATGAGGCCAAGAGTAAAGTGCTAGAGTATTTTAGGCAAAGTACTGAAAATGATCCTGTTTCTGTTCAGGATCAGAAGCCGAAGAAATGCCGCAAATTAGGAATTAAAATTTCCATACAAATTTATGAAAATAAAAAAAATCATTTCTATTCCTATCCAATAATCCTATCCTAGTACCAATAATTTTAAAGAGACGACTTACTGCAAAAAAATTAAAGAAAACTGTTTTCCTACATTTACTATGGGAAAAAAGTGAAATTTAATTTTGATTGACTGTTTATTCATGTTGCTAATAATGTTTTCATACAGTTTTGACGTGATGACTTCCAGCCTCCCGAACAAGCTGGATTCCGAAAAGGCTATAGTACCATAGACCACATACATACGCTGCGGCAAATTATACAGAAGACCGAGGAGTATAACTTGCCATTATGTTTAGCGTTTGTGGACTATGAGAAAGCTTTCGATTCGGTAGAAATATGGGCAGTGCTTGAGTCTCTTCAGCGATGCCACATTGACTATTGGTACATCGAAGTGTTGAAGTGTTTGAATAGCAACGCCACAATGTTGGTCCGAGTACAGGAGCAGACTACGAAGACAATTCCGTTGCAAAGAGGCGTAAGGCAGGACGATGTTATATCTCCGAAACTGTTTACTGCCGCAATGTAAGATGCCTTTAAGCTCCTGGAATGGCAAGGACTTGGCATCAATGTGAACGGCGAAAACATCACTCACATTCGAAGTTGTTGACTCTTACATCTACCTAGGACAAGTAGTCCAATTAGGTAGGCCCAACTTCCAGAAAGAGGTCAACCGCCGAATCCTACTCGGTTGGGCAGCGTTCAGGAAACTACGCGATGTCTTTTCGTCCGACATACCTCAGTGCCTTAAGACGAAAGTCTACAATCAATGTGTGTTATGACTTACGGCGCCGAAACGTGGTCCTTCACCATCGGCCTCATCTCTAAACTCAAAGTCGCTATGGAGAGGGCTATGCTCGGAGTTTCTCTGCATGATCGAATCAGAAATGAGGAGATCTGTAGGCGAACTAAAGTACTGACTGACATAGCCCTCCGAATTAGCAAGCTGAAGTGGCAATGGGCAGGCCACATTGCACGCAGAGCGAAAAGTGCTCGAGTGGAGACCACGGCTAGGCAAACGCAGCGTAGGACGTCCACCCACAAGATGGACAGATGACTTTACCGTATGCAGGTCGCATCTAACCGGTACATGTGGAGGTCCAGAGGGGAGGCTTATGTTCAGCAGTAGACGTCTTATGGCCAAGATGATGATGATGATACAGTTTTATTGTCATTCAGCATGGGAGGAAAAAAATTGCGTGACAGACATTATAATTAAAGTTTCCCTTATTTTCCATAGTAAATGTATAAAAACCATTTAATTATAACGTTTTTTTATTGTCCTTGTTATTTTTTTTATGTAACTAATTATTTAAGAAACTTGCAAGATATAATTTCACGGTAAGTATTCTGTTTCTTAATGATTTCGTGGAATTTAATTATTTTATTCATACGAAAAACGCTGTTTATAATTTTATTTTATGTATACATATACCGCAAGCATTATTATGAACCATTATTGCCCATTTTATCAAAATGTTTAATT
>JALPQI010008172.1:0-48686 GCA_025490895.1 Thaumatotibia leucotreta
ACGCGCACCGAGATAACGGAAGCGCCCGGTTTGTTTGTGCATGCTCCTTGCCGGCCGGCGGTCGCCGCGCCCCGCATCAGTCTGCATATGAAACTGACGCGGAGTGCATGTCGCTTATGACCGCTAATCGCATTACGATCGCTATCGCTTACGCCTATATTTATTCGCTTTTCTATTTATCTTCCGTACTATCTCTTCTGTGTAACTATCTTCCGAACTTTGGATACTCCTTCTGTGTTGTAAATTATTGACATTATAATTGTACAAAAGAGTTAAGTGGATGTTTGGATTATTCGCCCTACGTACAACCCCATAACACCGCCGCGTCGCCGCGTCGCTCTTGCCGCTCACCTGTTGCTCGAGGCGAGTGTGTCGCTTTAGGAGCGCTGTTACTGACGCTAGGTCTTTGTGAGTACATCTGTTACGACATTGTGGGAATAAAGAAGATACACACCGCCGCGTCGCCGCGTCGCTCTTGCCGCTCACCTGTCGCTCGAGGCGAGTGTGTCGCTTTATGAGCGCTGTTACTGACGCTAGGTCTTTGTGAGTACATCTGTTACGACATTGTGGGAATAAAGAAGATACACACCGCCGCGTCGCCGCGTCGCTCTTGCCGCTCACCTGTTGCTCGAGGCGAGTGTGTCGCTTAATGAGCGCTGTTGGAGCATTCCATGAAAACATCTACTTTTTGTCGCTTACGTGTCTCTATGGTAGCTACCCTAATGAAAGCTAGCTGCTAGGAAACACTGTCAATCTTAAAGCCTAGATATGTTATTAGTATTGAAAAGACAGTGTCGCTTACGACACTTTTCATGGAATGCTCCTGTTACTGATGCTAAGTCCTTGCCTGTGAGTACATCTGTTACGTCACCCAAAGGGCAATAGAGAGGGCTATGCTAGGAGTCTCTCTGCGTGATCGGATTAAAAATGAGACCATCCGCAGCAGAACCAAAGTAACCGAAATAGCTCTCCGAATCGCTAAGCTGAAGTGGCAGTGGGCGGGGCACATTGCGCATAGAACCGATAGCCGTTGGAGCGGGAAGGTTCTTGAGTGGCAGCCACGTACCGGAAGGCGTAACGTGGGTAGGCCCCCCACAAGGTGGACCGATGACCTGGTGAAGGTCGCAGGAGTCTGCTGGATGCGGGTGGCGCAAGACCGGTCATTGTGGCAATCTTTGGGAGAGGCCTATGTTCAGCAGTGGACGTCTTTC
This sequence comes from Thaumatotibia leucotreta, assembly GCA_025490895.1. Lineage (NCBI taxonomy): Eukaryota > Metazoa > Arthropoda > Insecta > Lepidoptera > Tortricidae > Thaumatotibia > Thaumatotibia leucotreta. The sequence goes on from JALPQI010008172.1 coordinate 1,212, forward strand.
GGCTGATATGATGATGATGATGACATCTGTTACAAATTGTGGGAATAAAGATACCCACCTCTTGACGGCCTCGCCGGCCTGCGCGAGTATCTCCTCCGCCATGAAGTGTCGGCTGTCGGCGAGCTGTCGCGCGTTGTCGGCGAGTTGCGTGGCTGCGTCGCTCTTGCCGCCCACCTGTTGCTCGAGGCGAGTGTGTCGCTTTAGGAGCGCTGTTACTGACGCTAGGTCTCTGTGAGTACATCTGTTACGACATTGTGGGAATAAAGAAGATACACACCTGTTGCTCGAGGCGAGTGTGTCGCTTTAGGAGTGCTGTTACTGACGCTAGGTCTTTGTGAGTACATCTGTTACGTCAACCAAAGGGCAATGGAGAGGGCTATGCTAGGAGTCTCTCTGCGTGATCGGATTAAAAATGAGACCATCCGCAGCAGAACCAAAGTAACCGAAATAGCTCTCCGAATCGCTAAACTGAAGTGGCAGTGGGCGGGGCACATTGCGCATAGAACCGATAGCCGTTGGAGCGGGAAGGTTCTTGAGTGGCGGCCACGTATCGGAAGGCGTAGCGTGGGTAGGCCCCCCACAAGGTGGACCGATGACCTGGTGAAGGTCGCAGGAGTCTGCTGGATGCGGACCGGTCATTGTGGCAATCTTTGGGAGAGGCCTATGTTCAGCAGTGGACGTCTTTCGGCTGATATGATGATGATGATGACATCTGTTACGACATTGTGGGAATAAAGATCCACACCTCTTGACGGCCTCGCCGGCCTGCGCGAGTATCTCCTCCGCCATGAAGTGTCGGCTGTCGGCGAGCTGTCGCGCGTTGTCGGCGAGTTGCGTGGCTGCGTCGCTCTTGCCGCCCACCTGTTGCTCGAGGCGAGTGTGTCGCTTTAGGAGCGCTGTTACTGACGCTAGGTCTTTGCCTGTGAGTACAAATAGTTAGGTTAGCTTCCGGTTAAATATTCAGTTTCAAATAGAACTTAATGTGTTTTCAGGTATATTGTATTATCATTTTCGCGTTAATTTTTGAAAAATGCATGTCTGCCATAATGTAATAAGAATTAGTAGTTTAGTAGTAGAAATTTAGATAAACTTAACTGAAGCAAGGTCAAATATGTTTATTTTTGAATTACGTACAATAATTTTAAATCCCGTATAAAAAAACTGGCTAAAAGAGTTGTTTGACGATTATCCTGGTCACGGCACCGAATCGTAATGGGTGAATGACATATTACCGTAATGTGGTGCTTGAATCGCACTGTCTGCAAATGTTGCTTATTTCTCTCTTTTTTCTTTTAAATAAATAAATAAATAAATATGGTAGGTTCATACTATGTATACATATAATCATCCTAAATCACATGTTAAAAGGATAGGTAATGCCACATAACTTGTAATACAACACCACTGATTAGAAATTTCCGCTCAAACTATCGTGATTTAAATTGTGGAACAACTCAAATTAATTTGTTAAATTTTTTTGAGTAGTAACACTAAATTTGGCGCCATGGTGCATGGCGTGAAGAATTTGACACCTCGAGATGAAAAGTAGAAGAAAGAGCTTCGATTTGTTATAAATTAAATTCCTTTTTCTTTACCAAAATATTTCGAGTTCTATACGCTAATAAAGTTCTTCACGCCATCGCCATGCACTTATAATGTATTTTTGTGCACTGATATTTCGGCACTTTTGCAATTGCCATCTTCCTGAAGATGGCATTTGCACTACTTGCTAAATCCACGTAACTGTAATGAAAGTGACTATTACATCGCCTGTTTATTTACTGATGATCCAAATATATCTCGATAGCTATTTTGATATCGTGATATTCGCACAATAAATAAACGCGCGAAAAATTGGTAACTTACATTACATTCTAGCATGAAATTGCCCGACTGACTACGTCCAGTGACTCACCGTGGTCTTCGCTGAGCAGTTGCGACTCGACGTCGTCCAGCCAGACTGTGAAGTCGTCCAGACCGCGCAGGTAAACCCTCGCTTGGTACCCTTCTTGTAGTCTCTCACGACGGAGTTTCACAGGAGACTGTAATTGCCCCACTGACTACGTCCACTCACCGTTATGTTATGTTACGGGAAGCTCGGCCGGACTCCAATGTGCTCATTTACCCCATTTCCCTTAGCTGGAGCTGCAGGTTAGTGTTCCGGTAGCGTTCCCCCAATTCTTCCCTTTGGCCTTCCAATTTTCTAGCAGAACCGCAGATGGGTGAATATCTGAGCGTTTCAACCGCCTAATTTTGGTGGCTTCATTTTTGCCGAAGTTTCTATTCGTTTCAATGTGCTACTTTGTCATTTGCAGGAGGCACGGTACCTTATACACGTGGCGAAGTGTAACATTGAGACGTTTAGGAACTTCGGCAAAAATGATGCCACCAAAATTAGGCGGTTGAAATGCTCAGATATTCACCCAGATGTCTCTAAGGTCAACCTCCCTGAGTTCCTTCTCCAGCCTACCCCAGCTAAACGAGTCATATCTCGCTGCTGCGTACATGACGCATTCAGCAAGGACATGCTGGCTAGTTTCGTCTCTTCCGCAATGTGGACGTGTGTGTAGCGTTATAAGAGAGAGATGTGGAATGGAAGAAAGTGTAGTAACCAAGATTGAAAAAGGAATGCTTCGGTGGTTTGGGCATGTTGAAAGGATGAATGAAAGTAGATTGACAAAGAGAATATGCTGAGGAGATGGATGGTAGGGTCGGAAGGGGGCTGCCAAGGCGAGGATATTTAGATCAAATCTCTCAAATCTTAGCTAAAGGCTAGATCCGCAGTACCCGTAACCGACGAGCATGTATGAGAAGATGTATGGATGTTAGCGAAGCGAAGGAAGTTTGCAAGGATCGTAGTATGTGGCGTTCAGTGGTTTCTGCCTACCCCAATGGGATACAGGTGTGAGTATATGTATGCAATGTGGACAGGCTGCTTCGTTGGAAGGGACTCACCATGGTCCTCGCTCAGTAGTTGCGACTCGACGTCGTCCAGCCAGGCTGTGAAGTCGTCCAGACCGCGCAGGTACACACGTGCCTGGTACGCTTCTTGTAGTCTCTCACGACGGAGCTTCACAGCAGACTGAAAAGGAATTAAACAAATAAATTGTGATCAGTGCTATTTAAAATTATGGAGCTATCTGCCGTAAAAGTTGATTTTGCGACCATATTATCATTACCTATGAAATGGGCGTTTTGTATGGAGATTTTTGTGAAGTTTATTTTTCATACAATGACTTTTAATTTTTTGATGTCAAAATCAAAATAATCCAAATTTTGACAGTATTATTCAGACACTTCTAAGGCGGTTTATAAAACAATGTAGTATCATACATTTATAGCGATTTGAAACATTTGAACCGGCAGCATATATGGCAAGAGTTGTTTTCAAAGCTTATTGTAGAATATTACTAATGAAAAAAAAACAAATATTAGCATGAAAAAACTTTGTTACACATTGCAGTGTTTAGATAATAAAATTAGGGACCAATCAAAGTCTATGACCAAAAACGCCAATTTCACCCAATATAAACATGAAATCACCATAAAAACTGAGGATAGAATGAGTTCAACATATCCTAAAAAAACTTTACTAATACGTTTGAAGTATTTTGTATTTTCTATGATAAATGAAACACGAAACTTCAATACAATCCTGGTCACGGCACCAAAATTGTCGATTGTAATTGACTCCAGAGTTGAAAGTTAGTCGAAAGTTTACCTGAAGCTCTCTCCACTGGTTCTCCAACTCTTCGACGTGCGTGGAGATCTCTTGTGATGCGTAGTGCTTCGCTTCTGTTACAAAACGATATAAAATGAAAATATACTCTGTCTAACAATTCCTATCAGTAAAAAAGGCGGCAAATCTTTTACCCATTTTGTATTTGCAACCGATCCTTTAAAAGATAGATTCATTTATTTATTCATGAAAATTACATGTTATTTGTTTACAAATAGCACAAATTGAGAAAAAGATCGTTAATGTATAAAAACAATAATATTGCAATGCAAAATTTATGTACAAGTTAAAATTATGTTTGTTTACGTTTTGTAAGTCAGTCTGTCATAAACAGTTATCACGTAAACAACTAATGAATTCCTAGTGTAATTCTTGGTGCTGTAGATCTCTGCCTAAATAGTGTCAGACCTGTGGGATATCGCCCACAAAATTAGTACATTACAATACAAGTGCGAAAAAAAAAGTTAGAAATGAGTGGAGATAAACTCCCTTCGGTCGTGCTTTAATTCAAATTTCGTTTTCGCACGTGTATCGTACGACGTTTTTCAGTACATATGGCTCTCCGAAGATTTCGACCTGAGGTAACATGAACCACTTTTCGTACCTACTAGTGCGCAAAAAAAGCGCCATGTGTACTGAGAATTATATTTTTGTCCGATAGCCGACGTAAATATAAGGAAACGTAGCACTTTTATTCATATTTCCTATAATTGATGAGTATTACTTACCAATAAGTTCTTCCCCTCGGTTGGCGACGTCGTCGATCCGCTTCTTGTTGGTGGCCAGCTCCGACTCGAAGGCTGCGTGCTTCTGGATCTTGCTCTGGAGATTCGATAGCTCCCTGCACATGAAAATAAAAGGACCATGGGCAGATTTGTATGGACAGTGGACGAAAACCAGCAGAGTTGAAAGTGGTGTCATTTAATAGGTATTTACATTTATTTCATTTCATTCTATCGGCACTATGTTCAAATTCATTGCAAAACGGAGATATTTGTATTTTAGTAAGAGTCAATACTATGACGATTGGTGTGTGGACGACGGAGATTTACTTAGGGAGTACTCACCAGACGCCTTACTTATACACCGTGTTTTTATTGATTTCCGTTAAATTAAAGGGAAGCTTATTTAGGTCAAAAATAATCAATTTCTCTAAGAAACTAGTATCATAACTCTTATTGTTATTGAGTTATTCAAAAAATAAGTTTAAAGACTGGACAAGTTTAGTGTATTGCAACCTTTATTACATTCTAATGAAACTTATTTTGACGTGGGCCGTCAGTCACCTGAAATAAACTTTTGTGTTATTAAGGTTCTCTCACACTTACCATTTCATTTATTATGTATGAAAACGAAAAAAAATTTTTTTTCGAGTTCGTCTAAAAGCTATATACCAAGCTCCAATTAACGTACCAAGCAGCCTGTTAAATTTAATGGAATTAAAAAAAAACACGGTGTATAAAATTGTCCAATGGAATTCAACTTTGTATCTATAGAATGAAATAAAGTACATAAGCAGACCTTTTTGATGATACTATTCCCAGCTCTGTTGGCTTTTGGTCCATTTTGACGAATAGTCCTTTAGTAATCATTTTAGATAATAACACTGTTATAGCAAGTGTCTTGACCTCTTTTACAATTTTTCCATACACACCGTGTTTTTTTAAATTCCGTTAAATTTAACAGGCTGCTTGGTACGTTAATTGGAGCTACCTGGTATATTGCTTTTAGATGAATTCGAAAAATTTTTTTCTTTTTCATACATAATAAATGAAATGGTAAGTGTGAGAGAACCTTAAGAATAACACAAAAGTTAATTTCAGGTGACTGACGGCACATGTCAAAATAAGTAGCATTAGGATGTAATAAAGGTTGCAATACACTTGTTCTGTCATTAATTTTTTTTTTTCAATTACTCAATAACAGTAAGAGTAAACATACTACTTTCTAAGATAAATGATTATTTTTGACCTAAATAAGCTTCCCTTTAATATAACGAAAATCAATAAAAACACGGTGTATATCTGTATCTATACAAAAGGAACTAGTTTTTTGCTGTGTGCGCGAGGCCCAAGGGCCTCGCGGGCCTCTCTTTTTGTCGACTGGAGGAGTGGCGATTGGAGATTAGTTTTTTATTATCATAATTTTTTTTATTTTGTGTTTTGTATTAATTTTTACTTTTGTCGCAGTAGTTGGGCTTGTGAGCTGGACTCCTGCAGCTCGGCCTTCGGCCTCGCGAGCTGTCACGCCTCATAGGGACCTTCGAACTTCGCAGATTGTCGAAACGAATCGTCGGGCCTGCGGCCCTCCGATTCGTTTTCATGTTACACTTTTTCATTGGGTAGCATGGGAGCACTGAACTCTGGCAGCTCGGCCTTCGGCCTCGCGAGCTGGCACGCCTGTGTTGGACGCTTCGGGCCTTCGGCTCTACGCGGAGCTCGGCCTTCGGCCTTCGCTAATTATCGAAACGAATCGTCGGGCCTGCGGCCCTCCGATTCGTTTTCATGTTACACTTTTTCATTGGGTAGCATGGGAGCACTGAACTCTGGCAGCTCGGCCTTCGGCCTCGCGAGCTGGCACGCCTGTGTTGGACGCTTCGGGCCTTCGGCTCTACGCGGAGCTCGGCCTTCGGCCTTCGCTAATTATCGAAACGAATCGTCGGGCCTGCGGCCCTCCGATTCGTTTTCATGTTACACTTTTTCATTGGGTAGCATGGGGAGTCTGGACTCTGGCAGCTCGGCCTTCGGCCTCGCGAGCTGGCGCGCCTGTGTTAGATGCTTCGGGCCTTCGGCCCTACGCGGAGCTCGGCCTGCGGGCTTCGTTGGGGTTCGTTGTTAAGACAGTTAGGAAGGGCAGTTTCACCGATATAAATATATACTGACCTGTAGTTGTGGTCGTTGGCAGTCTGCATCTTCAGCGCGATCCACTCCTGCTCGTGGTCCAGGTCTCGGAGGAACTCCAGCAGCTGTTTGGATTGCTGCAGCATCACACCACGAGCGCGGCATGACTCCTGAACAGAATAGAACTTTAGTATACTGTATGAGGTTTCCTGTCGTCATTTAGACCTTTCATATCGTCGCTACACAATATAATTTGTTGTACAAGGGAAAATGGTTATTTAATCATCGTGCCAATATTGAGACCCGAGCTAGCGAGAGATTCCATAGTTGCAAAAATGGAATCTCGAGCGTTGCGAGGGTTTCAAGGCACGATAATTAAACAAAATTTGCTCCCATGTATAACACAACATTGTTCCCCACACTAAAGCGAGGAAGCAGCTACGAACGTGTAAAAAAACAATCAATGCAACAAATCAGTCTTTATTAAATAACTAAGAGTAGTTTTAGTAATACCTATAATAACAAAATATTTTTTTAGTATTTAACTACAGCAACATACTATAACGGCTTTGCCGTGGGGTGACCGGCTTGCGAATAGTCCCCCACCATATCATCCCGTGGTTGCAGTAAGAGCCTGCTAAGGGAATAAATACCGGAAGATGGGCAGCAGCATCATTCCGCAGAGTAACAAGAGTAACAAACTGCGCGCGCCAACCCGCCTGCCAAGCGTGGCGCGTATGGCAACCCCCCTAGGCCCCTAGTGCCCGGCAGTCCTGCTCTTCCTGGCTACGGTAGCGGCCAGAGAAACAGGGCAAGGGGTGCTAAGAATCACCGGCACCTATCCGGCTACCCACCCCCACGACGATTGGCCCTGGTAACACACAATATCCGCACTATGAGGGCTGACGAAAAGATTTACGAGCTGGAAGAGGAACTGAGCAAGTTACACTGGGACATAGTCGGGTTATGCGAAGTCCGTAGAGAAGGGGAGGACACCGTAACCCTGAAGTCCGGTAACTTGCTCTACCACCGGGAGGGCGACCAACAGTCCCAAGGTGGTGTCGGGTTTCTCGTCCACAGGTCCCTCGTAAACAACATAATAACCATCGAAAGTGTGTCGAGCAGGGTGGTATACCTGGTACTCAGAATATCGAAAAGATATTCGCTGAAGGTCATTCAGGTATATGCACCGACCTCGTCACACTCCGATGATGAAGTAGAGGTTATGTATGAGGACATAAGTAAGGCCATACATACTTCTAAAACCTACTTCACTGTTGTTATGGGGGACTTCAATGCAAAGTTGGGCAAGAAAAGCGGTTATGAGTTGAGAGTGGGGCAATTTGGCTATGGACAACGGAACCATAGGGGACAGAGGCTGGCCGACTTTTTGGAGAAAGAGGGACTCTTTATGATGAACTCTTTCTTCCAGAAGCCGCCTCAAAGGAAATGGACCTGGTTGAGTCCCGATGGTTCCACGAGAAATGAGATAGACTTCATCATGACCTACAGGAAACGTATATTCAGTGATGTGTCTGTGATCAACAGGCTGAAAACCAGTAGCGATCATCGAATCGTCAGGGGCTCACTGAATATCAATGTTAAACTTGAAAGGTCCAGCCTGATGAAGTCTACGCTCCTTCCCACTCGAGCCCATATCCAAAACCCCGAAAGCTTTCAACTTGAGCTCTCTAACCGTTTTGCTTGCCTTGAGGACTTGGCATCAGTGGACGAGATCAACGACGGGCTAGTACAAACTGTCCATATGGTAGGGTCTAATTTTTTTAGACCGCGCCGTAAAGATAGACCTCAAAAACTGACCGTTCAAACTTTAAACCTCATGGCTGAACGACGCTCGCTACAGCTGCAATCTTCGGATGACGCGGAGTCATATAGGCAGCTCAATAGACGCATATCCAAGTCCTTGCGACATGACGTGCGTCTCTTTAATACTAACCGTGTTAACGAGACAATCGAGCGAAACCAAGGCTCCAAAGTGTTCGCAAAGGACAAGTCTATTGGGCAAAGCCAGCTGACAAAGCTGAAACGGGGAGATGGCAGCATAACGTCAACAAAAGCAGAGGTTTTAGGTGAGATCGAGAGGTTCTATGGACAGTTATATACTTCGGTCGCAAAGCCCGTTGACAGTTTGGTAGGAGATCCAAGAGCCAAGCTGTCCCGACACTACACCGAGGATATCCCGGACATCAGTCTGTACGAGATTAGGATGGCCCTGAAGCAGCTTGAAAACAACAAGGCGCCGGGCGATGACGGAATCACTTCAGAGCTTCTGAGAGCGGGTGGAACACCGGTTCTTAAAGTCCTCCAGAAGCTCTTTAATTCCGTCTTGTCCGAGGGCAAAACGCCTGAAGCATGGAACCGAGGCGAGGTGGTGCTGTTTTTCAAAAAAGGTGATAACAGCCTTTTGAAGAACTATAGACCCATCACGCTTCTGAGTCATGTTTATAAACTTTTTTCAAGGGTCATCACGAACCGTCTCGAATACAGACTTGATGACTTCCAGCCTCCCGAACAAGCTGGATTCCGAAAAGGCTATAGTACCATAGACCACATACATACGCTGCGACAAGTTATACAGAAGACCGAGGAGTATAACTTGCCATCATGCTTAGCGTTTGTGGACTATGAAAAAGCCTTCGATCGGTAGAAATATGGGCAGTGCTTGAGTCTCTTCAGCGATGCCACATTGACTATCGGTACATCGAAGTGTTGAAGTTTTTGTATAGCAACGCCACAATGTCGGTTCGAGTACAGGAGCAGACTACGAAGGCTATTCCGTTGCGAAGAGGCGTAAGGCAGGGAGATGTTATACTTATCTCCGAAACTGTTTACTGCCGCAAGGGAAGATGCCTTTAAGCTCCTGGAATGGCAAGGACTTGGCATCAATGTGAACGGCGAGAACATCACTCACCTTCGGTTTGCCGACGTCGCCGTCGCCGATGGTCGTAGTCATGGCAGAGTCGATGGAGGAACTCAGCAAAATGCTCAATGACCTTAACCGAGTTTCTCAACGGGTGGGCTTGAAAATGAACATGGATAAGACGAAAGTTATGTCAAATGCCAATGTTGTGCCCACCCCGGTTTCTGTTGAAAACTCGGTACTCGAAGTTGTTGACTCGTACATCTACCTAGGACAAGTAGTCCAATTAGGTAGGTCCAACTTCGAGAGAGAGGTCAACCGCCGAATCCAACTCGGTTGGGCAGCGTTCGGGAAACTACGCGATGTCTTTTCGTCCGACATACCTCAGTGCCTTAAGACGAAAGTCTACAATCAATGTGTGTTACCAGTGATGACTTACGGCGCCGAAACGTGGTCCTTCACCATCGGCCTCATCTCTAAACTCAGAGTCGCTCAAAGAGCTATGGAGAGGGCTATGCTCGGAGTTTATCTGCGTGATCGAATCAGAAATGAGGAGATCCGTAGGCGAACTAAAGTTACTGACATAGCCCTCCGGATTAGTAAGCTGAAGTGCACGCAGAGCAGATGGTCGATGGGGTCGAAAAGTGCTCGAGTGGAGACCACGGCTAGACAAACGCAGCGTAGGACGTCCACCCACAAGATGGACAGACGACCTTATGAAGGTCGCCGGGACACGCTGGATGCAGGTCGCATCTAACCGGTACATGTGGAGGTCCAGAGGGGAGGCCTATGTTCAGCAGTGGACGTCTTATGGCTGAGATGATGATGATGATGATGATGAACATACTATAATTTCAATATAATAGTTATGAGATTAATTAATGTTACAACTTGTATAAATTGCAAATTTTTTCTTATATTTTAGACTTTTAAGTTGAAATCAGTGGAAGAGTTAGTTTTTCCATCTATGATATTACTACTACATGGCACTAAAAACGTAGACTTATTATTTATTATAATTAGATATATTAATAGCCAAGTTTCTTGACAACAACATTTGTACTTATTTTTGCTGAAATCAGTCTTTATTATAATAATTAAAGTTTTTTTTATAAATCGGCAACATTGACGTACAAGACGTCAGTGTTAGCGGGTTGCGTTCTGAATGTAGAAGTATACTATCTGGTTTTTGTCCAATATGATAAGATTTTGCGATAGGTTTTTATGGGGTTCCCTCTATCTGGCATAATTTATTTTCTCCGAAACGCTTAGGACATAACAGACTTGGCATAATCTATTTTGGCAAAATTTTAATGAGGCAGAAACATCGCTCGGCATAAATAACAATATTTCGAACATTATTTTGTCCGAAACTATCTTAGCATATTATTATTTACGCCGAGTATTATAAGACAGAAATTAGATTTGCATATTTTTTTTTGGTATATAGCCACATGTTCGAAACTTACCTTGCATTTTTCGTCAGGCAGAATTTGTTGTGAGGGCGAAAATTTCTGCGTGAGCGAGCGAAGCGAGCGAACAAAACCTTCCGGGGCAGATCCGACTCGGACAGGTTAGGTTAGTCTTCGAGGTTATTTTTTTTAACAACCTAGAAAGTACTCCGCTCAGAAGTGTATGCTAAAACAAACTATGCCGATACTTTTTATGCACATCCAGATTATGCCTCATTATTAATGGAGCATCAAAATTATGCACATATAATATTCGGACAATTCGAAATCTGCCATAACGAACTATGCCAAACTTGAGTATGCCACAACAGTTTCTGCACAAAGCCCATTATGACTACATACATTATGCCATATAGAATTATTCATAAAAAAATTATGCCACAACAGGGTGAACCGTTTTTATGAAATACTAAAAATCTAATTTATTATCTTGAATAAATGAAATAATCTGGTGTATTATAAAATTTTCATGGTTTCCCTCAAAAAATAATCAGCGAATCATAGCCATACCAGCGTTTGACGTTCCATGGTTTTGAACGTTTCACGGTTCATCTGTCAATTTACTTCCCTCACAAGTGATTAAAATGCAACTTTTCTCACTGAAATTTGTGAGGGAAGTAGGTGTTTCCGAGCTAGTGTGGGGAAAATAAATACACAAATAATGCCCTCGCCAGGATTCGAATCCGGAACCTCCAGCTTGGTAGGCATGGTCACTACCAACTACACTACCAAATATGCATTAATATGACAAAATATGGTAATAACTGACCTTAAGTTTGTCACGCCTAGCCAAGATGGCGGCAATCCGCCGCTCGATATAAACTTTATCGTAATGGTCGCCTTGAAGCAGGGACTTCGCGAAGGTTTCCAACTCTTCGACCCTGGACACACCAGATTCCAGTAGTTTGGCGAACTCGGCATGCTTTCTGATTAACGTTTCCACAGCTGTAATAAGAACAAATGAGTTTTTTAACTTCAAACTCGGGTAAATCAATTTCTGACATTTTTCATGGTTTTTGTATAAAATAAAGTTAAACATGGTTTTCCTACTAAATAAATAAAAAATAAATAAATAAATATCTTGGGACATCTTACACAAATCAACCTAGTCCCACGGTAAGCTCAATTAAGGCTTGTGATGTGGGTACCAGGCGACGATATATACAGAGTGGCCCATTCGAATCGATCAGTATGGAAAAGTCTGAAACTATAAGGCATACGAAGATTTGTTCTTAGGAACTATGTCACCGATTTTGATAAAAAGAAAAACTGCATTCATACATTCGAAAAAAAAAACTGTACCCAGCTAGGGAATCGAACCCGGTTGTTTTGAAAAAAAAAACTTTCACTATTTTTATTTAGATATCGTTTGTGTAGGTCTTAAGCTGTAAATGTCTCTAAGAAACATGATGTCTAAAATGAAAGGAATTCATTGTTTTCATATACTTAAATTTATTTTACTAGGTGTTTGTTGTGTAAATCTTAAGAATTTTTTTTTTTATATTTATCAACGTAGTTTTCATTATTTTTAAAATCGATGACATGGTTCCTAAGAACAAATATTCGTATGTCTTATAGTTTCAGACTTTCCCATACTGACCGATTTGAATGGGCCACCCGGTATAATAGACAGATACATATAAGTAGATACTTAAATACATACACAACCATGACCAAGGAACAAACATTTGTGATAAATAAATACACAAATAATGCCCTCGCCAGGATTCGAATCCAGAACCTCCAGCTTCGAAGGCAGAGTCACTACCAACTAAGCTGGCTATTTTATGAATTGAGTATAATTTCATGTAGTTTCTGAGAAAAATGTAGTAAAAATCACAATATTTTATCAAAATCAGATAAACCCGTATGACAGTTTATTTCAGATGTAGGTAAGTCTATCTAAACCAATTAGCGAAAAAACACTTACCGTCTAGGTTCTCGCCGAGGTCGTCATTATTCAAGAAAGCCTCCTTGGCAGCCAGCCAGTCCTCCGTCTGTCTCGCTTGCTCCTTCAGCAGTTGCAGCTGGTGCGCCTGAGATAGAAAATTCACGTTACATTCTTACCAACAAGTCTGACAAAAAAGTCGGTTAAAATAGACGTATCGTAGTTTGCGGACGATTGTGGTAGACACACGTCTTTGAGTGGCTTAAGGTTGTAGTACTTCCGACTTTAAGTACAGATGTCGCTAGTGATTAGCTTCACAATATCATTGACTAAATTCGCTGTGATCGACGGAAGGTCGTCTGGTGTAATTGGAAGCACGTTGGACCGGCAATCCAGAGGAAGCGGGTTCGAATCCCGTGACAACCAGAGTCTTTCGCAGTTGATTTTTTCTGTGGTAAGCACATCTGTTACGATATTGTGGGATTATCGGTTAAAATAGTATATTACGATACAAATGCGAAAAAAATGAAGTTCTAACCGAGTTACGAATTTCTTTGCCAAATCAAATCAAAATTTTTATTTGTAGAACATAGGGTATATCGGTAGTATCATACAATATTGCCGCACATCGTACGACGTTTTAGTACATATGGCACTCCGAAAATTTCGACTTCACATAAAATGGACCATTTCCCGCACTAGCGCGTAAAAAAGTACAAAAAGCACCATCTGTACTGAAAACTATTCTAAACAATCATGAGACATGAACACTTATGGTTTCTTGCGTACTTTTAGTAACTAACGCGAGATTTTTCAGAGAGCCTAAGTCTCCATTACCGTCGCAGGCTCGTTGCTTGGGACCCAGGCTCCCTGAGTGATCTTACTATCAAACCAGAATGAGAAAGGGATTCGAAAGTACTGTTGACTAATGACACAACATTTACCTAGAAAAGAGTTGTTTATAGATGTAGTGAGTTGGTTATTAATCTACTGTTTGTAAGTCTCTACACTGTAAACTATGAATAAACAGGATAATTGGTAGACTGCAAAGCTTTAAGGTGAAGTAAGTATAGATTTACAACCATTTAAGTCATTCCCACAATGTCGTAACAGATGTGCTTATTATACAAAAAATCAACTGCGAAAGACTCTGGTTGTCACGGGATTCAAACCCACTTCCTCTGGATTGCCGGTGCAACGTGCTTCCAATTACACCAGACGACCTTCCGTGAATCACAGCGAATTTAGTCAATGGTATTGTGAAACTAATCACTAGCGACATCTGTACTTAATGTTTCGAAGGTACTACAACCTTAAGCCACTCAAAGACGTGTGTCTACCACAATCGTCCGCAAACAAGACAAAAAAGACACTAGATTGGATAAGTACCTGTGTGAGATGTCGTTCTCTCTGCAGCCAGGCTTGGTCCAGGGTCTGTGCCAGTTCCGTGAGTTTCTTCAGCTTCTCTGGACTTTGTTCTTCACGTTGAAGCGCAGCTATACTCTTCTGCCGGTTGTCTATCTCCGTCTGTCAAAGAATATAAGTACATTATAAGAAAGGAACCATTACCATGGGGGCCGTGTGGTGACGGCAGTAAGAATACATTTGTCACCACCCCAACTCCTTCGTTCGTAAGAGTCGACTAAGGGGTTGAAGTGTCACTGACCATTATTTGATAAAAGATTGTTGATGGGCAGCGTCGTCAAAGTGGACATATTACTGCGATCGCCAATCCGCTTGCCCAGCGTGGCGATTATGGGAATTTACCTCCTAGACTTAATGAAATACATGGCTGCCAACCTAATTAAAAAAAAATTATGAACAGTAAACCATAGAGGAGCTTTCTTTTTTTAATTTTGACGTCTCCCGCCCGACCTTGATGATTAATAAAATCGTGTTTGACTAAGAATATTTCTAAAATTTATTTTTTATTTAAAAATAAATGTGTGGTCGTAGAAAAAAAAATTTAACTATGCAACATTGTTTAACTGAGTGAAAAAAATCTCGTGGCGTCTTTAATAACAATTTTCGGCTTCGCCTCAAAGGACTATGCGTCAAAATGGACCAAAAACCAACAGAGCTGGGAGTAGTGTCATTAAAAAGGTCTGTTTATGCACTTTATTTCATTCTATGGGTGCAAAGTTGAATTCCATTGGATAATTTTATATGAGTGAGGCGTACTGCGGGCACTCTCTAAGTAAATCACCGTCGTTCAGACACCATTCATCATAGTATTTACTCTGACTAAAATACAAATATCTCCGTTTTGCAATGGAATTGAACATAGTGCCCATAGAATGAAATGAAATAAATGTAAATACCTATTTAATGACACCACTTTCATTTCTGTTGGTTCTTGGTCCACTCTCCATACAAATATGCCCATGGTCCTTTACCAGTTACCCACGCCACTCACCTTTTTTGACCTCTCTTAAAAAAGGGTTGCATAAAATACTATGAAAACTGGTTTCTGGTACACTTACCTTTTTCTCCTTGTGAGCGTCGAGCATGGCTTTAGCGTCAGCTGCCGATTCCGGTGCGGCGCCGCGTGACATGCGTTTCACGCTCTCTGACACCCACACGTCCAGCTCCTATAACATAACATCACTGTGATATTAATTCAATATTATTTTTATTTATTTATAACAATAACATTTAGAATGATGTTGGATCTCTGTCTGATTCGTCGCAAAAGTGAGGTAATGAGAAAGAGGATTGCATCACTGTAGCGACGAATCAGATCATACTCGTATAGTTGAAGAGTATGACTGGCTAATATTCCGCTCATTAAAGATGTTGCGTAGACTTTAAATTAAGCTATTGTTTTATAACTATTCTTTGAAATTTAAGTAGGTATGTAACTAACCCTCCATGGAAGCTTGCGAATCGGATGTCGGTCCCATAAAAAGTTCATCATGACCTCAGAATTTGAACGATGAATAATAGTACACTACGATACAAGTGCGAAAAACATGAAAATGGAAACGAGTGGCGATGTTGTAAAACACTGCCGATAGGGAGTGTATTAAATCGACACGAGTTACGAATTTCCTTTTTGCACGTGTCTCGTACGATGTTTTTAATACAGCAACATCCTGATATGAGGTCATTCCGTAGCATACACGCTTTTATTTGTAAAATTATTTTCCGTTGCTGTATATTGTGATTTTTGTGTACTCGTATGTGTATGTTACGAATAAAGTTATTTCTATTTCTATAAAATTATTTTCGTTGTCTTATTTTGTGTAAATCACCACTGCATCACGTTTTTTAGGGACACAACTTAAGACAACGAAAAGTTTTGAACCATTTAGTTGAATAGTGACAATTATCATGATAATACCTTCAAACTGTCGTCGAACTTGTGTGCAGCGATGGCCTCGTCCAGTAACGCAGTGCGTTGTGCCGCCAACTGCTGCAAACGCTCCCAGTCGTCACGCAGCGACGACAGCCGACCTTCTATCTCTTCCACACGTTCTGGGTGTCTGCGAGTGGGAAACAAATAGTAAACAATAGTTATTTGTTATACAAGGGTGCAAAGTTGTATTTTAACCGAGTGTGGAATTGCAACACGATATCAAATCGATATAGCGAACGGATTCTAGGGTTGAACCATGAGCTAGCGAATGAATGCTATGGTTGAACCACGAGCGAAACGAGTGGTTCGAAAATAGAATCCTGAGCGAAGCGAGTGGTTTAAGAATAGAATCCTGAGCATATAGAGTGTTGCAATACACACGAGCTAAAATAACTTTGCAGCCGTGTGTAACACAAAACTTTTCACCTTCCTTAAGTGAGGAAACACAACATAATAAAAACAACTGATCTATGTAAAATACACTTTTATTTTAAAAAATCAAGGGAAGTCCAAACTTTGCTCTCTTGTGGATAAAACGCAACTTTGCTATCTGTTTTTAAAGAATAAAAAAGCCCTTTCCGAGCAAGGAAGGTGAAAATGAATATAAATTAGATGCCCCTCGCATGTTGATGAGACTAGCGATATTGGTGACAAGAATCAACAGCTGTGTACTGAAGGAGCAACGCTACTGAAGCAGTAATTACAGCTATCGCAAGTGTATGACTTTCTTAATTGTAGTGCAAAATGAAAGGCAATAATATTGCCTTTAATTCCCGTAATCCCGTTAAAGCCCGATACCTTATCTTAAAAAAATTCACAAAATCATACACTTGCGACATCTGTACTTACTGCTTCTGTAGCGTTGCTCTCTCAGTATACAGCTGTTTAATCTTGTCAGTACCAGTTTTAGCCTTTTCTATTCAAAAATGTTGAATACCATACACCTGAGACATATGTACTTTCTGTTTCTGCAACGTCACTCCCTTAGTACACTGTCGTTTAATCTTGTCACCACCAGCGTTAGTCACAGGGGCCCTCCCCATATCACGTCTCTTCAATAAAAAAACCATACTCCTGCAATATCTGTACCTACAAACATGAAAAAAAACATACACGTGCGACATCTGTACTTACTGCTTCTGTAGTGTGGCTCCCTCAGCACATAGTTGTTTAATCTTGTCACCAACAGCGTTAGCCTAAGCAGCCTTCGCCAGGTCACTTCTCTTCAATAAAAAAAAGCCATACCCCTGCGATATCTGCACCTACAAACATGAAAAACCATACTCTTGCGAAATCTGTACTTACTGTTTCTGCAACGTCGCCCCCTCAGTACACAGCTGTTTGATCTTGTCACCAACAGCGTTAGCCTCAGCAGCCCTCGCCAGGTCACTTCTCTTCAATAAAAAGAAGTTATACCCCGGCGATACCTACACCTACAAACATGAAAAATCATACACGTGCGACATCTGTACTTACTGCTTCTGTAGTGTGGCTTCCTCAGCACATAGATTTTTAATCTTGTCACCAACAGCGTTAGCCTAAGCAGCCTTCGCCAGGTCACTTCTCTTCAATAAAAAAAGCCATACCCCTGCGATATCTGCACCAACAAACATGAAAAACCATACTCTTGCGAAATCTTTACTTACTGTTTCTGCAACGCACCCCCTCAGTACACAGCTGTTAGATCTTGTCACCAACAGCGTTAGCCTCAGCAGCCCTCGCCAGGTCACTTCTCTTCAATAAAAAAGCCATACCCCTGCGATATCTGCACCTACAAACATGAAAAAACCATACACCTGCGACATCTGTACTTACTGCTTCTGTAGTGTGGCTCCCTCAGTGCATAGCTGTTTAATCTTGTCACCAACAGCATTAGCCTCGGCAGCTCTGGCCAGGTGCCGCCTCTTCAGCTCCTGCGCCGCGTCGAGATCGCGGCCACGCTCGCTGCTACTGAATTGAGCGGCTTTCTTCGCGATACGTTCGGCTGTGTCTTCCACATCCCTGTAAATAAATATATTGAATCAGCGAGTTGTAAGTAATTTTATCTACTTCCATATCATACAAGGAATTCTATCTACTTCCAATGAAGGCAAGGAATTTTATGACATGTAGGTTTTATAGGATTAAGAAATTTTATGACATATAGGTATATAAGTTGATTTATTTTGGTGTAAATATGTATAATTATTTTGTGCTTAATGTGTTTTATTTTATGTGATTCAAATGTGTATAATATTGTTTTTAAATTTAGTTTATTTATGACATGTAAGTAATATTATTAGTTAATTTCTTTGTTTATAAACTGTCAAATTTATATTTTATTAATAATTATGTTTAGATACTACAAATTTTTATTTTATGTGGTTCGAATGTCTATAATTGTGTATTTCAAGAGTTTTATTATTAAGTATTTTTATTAAGTATTTTTATTGCAATTAGGTATTT
The DNA here is from genome assembly GCA_025490895.1 of Thaumatotibia leucotreta. Classification (NCBI taxonomy): domain Eukaryota; kingdom Metazoa; phylum Arthropoda; class Insecta; order Lepidoptera; family Tortricidae; genus Thaumatotibia; species Thaumatotibia leucotreta. Next base: position 19,835 of record JALPQI010008172.1, read on the forward strand.
TAATTTTATATATATATTTTGACATGTGTTTTATAACATTAAAGAATTTGAATTTATCGCTGATTTAGACCGATTTCAGTAACTTGTACCTTTAGCGACACGACAGAAAAACGGAGTGGCATATATCCACCATCATCATCATGCCTTGCTGCGTGGTACCCTGATCCAATACTCAATTTAGAGTTGGTATCCATTATGTAACAATAAATCTTATTACTGACTGTCCAAGACTCAGATCACTCTGAGCGATTTAGTTACGGCTGCGCAGCGTATTCGTTACGCGATCGCGGCCAAATCGCAACGCACTCGCGGCGAATTGGTTACGGGCTCGCAACGATCACGCTGCGCGCTCGTTTCGCTTTCGCCTCGCTTGTAAATCGCAAGTGTGATAAGGCCCTTATAGGTATTTTTATATTTTTATTTTTTAATCCACAAAATGTCTGACCTGTTGAAGGCGTGTATCTCCAGCATGGCGAGGAGACTGTCCCTGTATCGCTGCAGGTCCCCGCTGAGGGCGCGCCATTTGGCGAGCAGGGAGTCCCGACGAGACGCCACCGCGGCGGCCTGCTGTGTCGGACCCTGGTACAAGTAATTAATAATTAAAAATAATATTTTAGCCTATATAATGTCCCACTGCTGGGCACAGGCCTCCTCTCATTAATGAGAGGGATTGTGCTATAGTTCCCACGCTGGCCCTAAGCGGGTTGGGAACTTCACATGCACCTTTGAATTTCTTCGTGATTTTTCACGATGTTTTCCTTCACCGAAAGCTAATGGTACATAATACAAGTAATTAACAAATTAAAAAAAAAACTTCAATCGATTTCTCCAAGATTTGATAGGCAGACCCCGATTTGTTGCCAACGAGAGGTTATACCCAATTAAAACGATTAAAAAAATCTGTTTGCAAATGATTTCTCTCAAAATTATGTAAGAAACATCCTATTTTTATTATGTATATGGCCTTAAAGTGATATGTATGCACTTAGCATAAATTCTCTGGTTCATGTCTGTGGTCATGATAACTTTTTAAAAAGTACTGTCAGATTCTGACCTACACTTTTTAGTTTGATTTCTATAATTACTAGTAATAAAATAAGGCTGCAAAAATCATCGCATGGTAGAGAAATTACACGAAAATATTCAACATCTTTGAGTCATTAGCTTAAGTATTATTTCTCTGTAGGAATTTTACACAATTGCATACTATTTACAGTGGAGCCTCGATAATCCGAATTCGGCGAATTGAGTTGATAACATAAAACATAGATACATATACAAAATACCTTTGTGCTTTTTTAAAATTATAACTAACGTGAGACTCAAACATATTTAAATATTTATCACACGGGTTACTCACGTAATTTAAGTCATTCTCATCATGGAGTATCCGCGACCAACGATGTACACGTTGGGCTTTGGTCGCGGATACTCCATGATGAGGATCCTCTAAATGGATCGAAACATGTCGAGCAATTATCGACTTAAATTACGTGAGTAACCCGTGTGATAAATATTTATATATACCTTTGTGCTTTGTTAGTCAAACATAAAGTAAGTGTTGGTGTAGTCTTATCGGCCTTATCGTGCTGAATACATCTATTTCACGTATTTTTTTAGAAATAAGCCTGTTAGGACATTGGTACTCTTTATTATATTGTGCTGTTAGTATTAAGAGTACCACCGATCGACTACAACCTATAGTATTCCACTCCAAACAACCAATCCTACCTAAGTAGGTATCTTATAAATCTATGTTTTGTTTTATGATAAAGGTAATAACGAAGTCTTATGTTATGAACACCTTCATGTCGGAGTCCAGGTCGTCCAGCTAGTACAAACCTGTCGAAGCAGTCGGTCGGCGAGGCCGCAGGTCGTCTTGACGCGTTGCTCGTCCTTCATGTCGTCCAGGTCGTCCCAGGTCGTCCAGCTAGTACAAACCTGTCGAAGCAGTCGTTCGGCGAGGGCGCAGGTCGTCTTGACTCGTTGCTCGTCCTTCATGTCGTCCAGGTCGTCCCAGGTCGTCCAGCTAGTACAAACCTGTCGAAGCAGTCGGTGGGCGAGGGCGCAGGTCGTCTTGACGCGTTGCTCGTCCTTCATGTCGTCCAGGTCGTCCCAGGTCGTCCAGCTAGTACAAACCTGTCGAAGCAGTCGTTCGGCGAGGGCGCAGGTCGTCTTGACTCGTTGCTCGTCCTTCATGTCGTCCAGGTCGTCCCAGGTCGTCCAGCTAGTACAAACCTGTCGAAGCAGTCGGTGGGCGAGGGCGCAGGTCGTCTTGACGCGTTGCTCGTCCTTCATGTCGTCCAGGTCGTCCCAGGTCGTCCAGCTAGTACAAACCTGTCGAAGCAGTCGGTCGGCGAGGGTGCAGGTCGTCTTGACGCGTTGCTCGTCCTTCATGTCGTCCAGGTCGTCCCAGGTCGTCCAGCTAGTACAAACCTGTCGAAGCAGTCGTTCGGCGAGGGCGCAGGTCGTCTTGACTCGTTGCTCGTCCACCTTCATGTCGGAGTCCAGGTCGTCCCAGGTCGTCCCAGGTCGTCCAGCTAGTACAAACCTGTCGAAGCAGTCGGTCTGCGAGTGCGCAGGTCGTCTTGACGCGTTGCTCGTCGACCTTCATGTCGGAGTCCAGGTCGTCCCAGGTCGTCCAGCTAGTACAAACCTGTCGAAGCAGTCGGTAGGCGAAGCCCAGGTCGTCTTGACTCGTTGCTCGTCCTTCATGTCGTCCAGGTCGTCCCAGGTCGTCCAGCTAGTACAAACCTGTCGAAGCAGTCGGTCGGCGAGCGCGCAGGTCGTCTTGACTCGTTGCTCGTCGACCTTCATGTCGGAGTCCAGGTCGTCCCAGGTCGTCCAGCTAGTACAAACCTGTCGAAGCAGTCGGTCGGCGAGCGCGCAGGTCGTCTTGACTCGTTGCTCGTCGACCTTCATGTCGGAGTCCAGGTCGTCCAGTTTGCGGACTAGCGCAGAACAGTGCTCGTAGTCGCGGCCCAATTCGTGGGCTTGTACCTGGTCATAAATAATATCGCATTAGTAAATAAAACTATTTTTTTAACAAAAAAACGAAGTAATTGGCTATGTAAAGTTTTCCGAAGTTATGAATATTATATTTTTCCCTGATAGCCGTCGTCTGACGGGTACAGAAAATGCGGCTCTTTTTTTAAATTTCCATTAATTGTTAATAATCTTTTTTTAACCCTTAAATGCATAGTGATGTATATATGCATCATGTATTCTTGGCTCTATTGACAGCATGTCAGAATTCAAATTTGAATAAAACTTTGTCAAGGTCATGCATTTAAGGGTTAACTGAGTGAGGTGACATTTGTGGAGTTTTATGGATGAATAGAGCCTAATGCTTTCGTCCGCAATCAGTGCAATGAAATAGAAAAAAACTGTCAACGTCAATGTCACTCGTGTCATTTATTATTTAAAATTTCTCTATTACATTGTATTTGTTGCAGACGAAAGCATTAGGCTCTGTTCATCCATAAAACTGCACCTACGAACAAATAATATATGGAAGCTACACGCCATATTAAATTGCCTTTCAAAAACGGTCCTGAATTTTAGTTTAGGGAAATGGATTCAATCCCCAAAAATATGTCAATAAAACTTCAACCTTCTGTCAAAAACAAAAAGTTATTCTTTTCAATGACAATTTTTTGAGGTTGGATCCTTTTCGCTAAATTACGTCTAAGTGTCTTCAATGCATTACGGTAATGAATTTCAATATCAACCTATAAAAACTTAAGCCGCCATTTAAAAATAGTTGTGATTGGTCCCTCAAAGTTTTGATTAGGTATTTTCTATAAACATTTGTTAATAGGAGAGGCCTACGTCCAGCAGTGGACTAACATAGGCTGATGATGTGATGTGATGATTTGTCAAAGATGTTGCGCCGAAATATGCGCGGTGTTAAGAAAAGCGCCTGTCTAAAAATGTCCTGCCTATCTTGGCACAATTGAACAATTGTTTTTAGGGGCATTTTTGAGCTGGCGTTAGACGTATGGACGTCTAACGCCAGCTCAAAAATGCCCCTAAAAACCGCCCGCGACCATATATAAGATGGGTTATATAAGGTCCTAATTTATTAGTTGCAGATATTTTAACACACGATACTTTACATTAAAATAATTAACTTTAAATATAAATTAAAAAATCTTTTCATGTAATTTTTTTGATTTCAATTTCCTAACAAAAAAATTAATTATGATTTCGTCTAAAAAAAATCATCATGTGTGCATTATCACATGTCACAATAACACTGTCTGTCATGTCATCAAACGACACAATCCAACGGAAAATAACATGACATTGACAATTAAGTATTTAATTTATCGACGAGAAGTGGCCAGTTCCAGTTAAGTGGTAGGTACGTAAAAGAGGTACTAGAATCTGTTCAATGAGTTGTCATTTAATAATCACATAAACAGGGTGTTTTTACGTAGCAAATTTATTTTTCCGTTTTCTCCAGAAAAACATCGTAAAAGCTATAATGTTTCAAGGTTTAATATACTCCAGAGACCGAGTACTATCAGCTGTAAAAATATCTGCATCTAATAAATTAGGACCTTATATATGGTCGCAGAACTGCACAAATGTCATTGGGTATTCTTATAAGGGAAAAGAGAAAAGAATTTGCATTGTTTAAAGACGTACCATCATCTCCTTGTCGCGAATCCAAGCTTCGATCTTATCGAGATGCTGATTGAACTCTAAAATGTCTTGTGCCTCCTCCAGTCCACGGCCTGAAATATAAAATTAATAGTTATAAATAAGTATATTCGTTTAAAAAACACGCATTTTTCGTATTCCTGACAGGAAACCCTTTCATTTGTAGATTACAAACAGTAAAAAAAAAAGATAATGGCATGATTTATAAAAAAAAAATTTAATCATAACTCACTGAAAAATGCTTGCACAATTAAAATTCTTTCACTAAGAGTTTTTATCTTGTCGTACTCTTTGATTAACGTTAGAGAAAATGAGACAACAGTTTCAGAAAAATGTTTGACAAAAAAATAATAATTGTAAAACACTTAAACAAAATTCTTTATCTACAACCTATTACTAATCATGTATAAACAAATTCAAAATATGTCAAAAATTAAAAAATGCATTGGTAAATTCTGTCGGGTTACCCATGAGCACCCTGTATATAAGACACATATGAGACACAACCTTTGAGGATTTAGTATGGGGAGACGGTATCTCTGTAACTTTCCTAACAAAACATTCTGCCAATTTCCGAGGGGGACGAGGTAGCACACATGTAAACGATCTAACTACAAATGCATTTATTCTTCTCGTTACTACTCACGCACACTTAAACAATACCACAACACTAAGTTAAATTATCACACTAATACAGTAAGATTTCTATGCGGACACCTAGAGTGAAGATCTATACTTTTGCTGGTTGACTTCCAGCTGTATTACTTCACCTGGTTCTTTTGTCCATTATCAGACCGTAGCTGTTCAGCTAAAGAGATCTGGAGTCTAGTAAAGACCTGGTGCTTTTTCTGCTTCACTTCCAGGTGTATCACTTCACCTGGTTCTTTTGTCCATTATCAGACCGTAGCTGTTCAGCTAAAGGGATCTGGAGTCTAGTAAAGATCTGGTGCTTTTTCTGCATGACTTCCAGTTGTATCACTTCACCTGGCTCTTTTGTCCATTATCAGACCGTATCTGTTCAGCTAGATCTGGAGTCTAGTAAAGACCTGTTGCTTTTTTTGCTTCACTTCCAGGTGATTTGTCCATTATCAGACCGTAGCTGTTCAGCCTAAAGAGATCTGGAGTCTAGTAAAGACCTGGTACTTTTGCAGCTAGACTTCCAGGTGTATTAAATAAATAAATAAAAAAATCAAATTCGTTTATTTCAGACCAGTATGATCCATACAAATTTGTTAATAAAACGAAATCTTACACACTATATTAGTATTTACATTAAATTAAATTACACACTTAAAAACTAAACGCACAAAGTAATAAGGGAACAACCACCTCAAGAGGAGCCTATTTTGCTCTTCCAATCGCCACCTCGACCCAGTATTTGATGAGACGGCAATCAAGGCGTTCTGACAAGGTCCTAAGGAGGCCGTTGCTACTGCCGCGATCCGCGAACGCGTGTCAGCACAGACGCTATTCTTTTACGCCATTATTAGGCGTATTACTAGGCGTATCACTGGACCTGGAAATGCTTAACTCACCTCTCTCCTCCGTAGCCTTCTCCAGCTTCCCCCAGTCTTCTTTGAGTTGTGCCATCTGTTTCTCAACGTCATCATCAGGTCGCAGCTGTTCTGCCAAGACCTCGATCTCTTGGAGACGAGCTCGGTTGGCAGCCAATTCGGCTGTGAAGGCCTGGTGCTTTTGCAGTTTCTTGATCTTGTCTTCTAAGTTCGTTACTTCGCCTGGAAAGCATTAAATAGTTAGGAATAGTAGTTTATGCAAGTGTACGTAATGAGGAGCATTACAACCCGAGTGTGGGTTTATGAAACGTACCGAAGGTGAGTTTCATAATAGCAGCACACGAGTGTTGTAATGCCTGATTACGTAAAATATCGTCCGATTGTATTTAAAACACATACTGAATTAATGTTTTGTGTCGATGACTGGCTGAATATCTTTAGATACCAGAATAGACACCCCACTTGAATCTGACAGCTGTTCCAAATTAAAAACTCATAAGTCTCATAACCTTCGGAATAAGTCGTATATAATGTTATTAACTTTATTTATGTGCAAAGTTCCGATGGTGGGTAATGCTGGTCATTGTCTATTGTTTCTGAACGCATTTTAGAGCACTTAACGATATTTGTGTAGATAATAGTATTTAATCGTTCGATAGCCGTAAGTTTTCATTAAACATTCGTGGTTATTATCGTGGTGAAATTAAATTCGCGTATTTATTGTAACACATCTTTCCTTAAGGTGGATGTCCCTGTGCGATTTTCATACAAATTTGTCGACATTAACTCTGTTAATTAGTAGACTTTTTGTAATTTTGAACCTTGATAGTAAGTTGTACGTATCCCGTAGATGGCGCGTATGTAAAAAAAAGTCCAAAAAGTGGTATAGTATTTCTGAATTATCAATTTGAAAATTGATACAATTTCGCTCTTTGCCTTTGTATATGTGCGTGAATAATACTATCCATGAAAACTAACATGGAGGCAGATGACAAGGTAAGTTTAACCATATCCATCACAGATGTCACTTTAAAACTGCTAGTTAAATGACCTCACTAATTAGTAATATATTCGGTCAATAGATGGATTATTAAAAGTAAGCGTAATTCATAAAATAGGTATGTTGTTATTGTTTTTATCAAATAAAATATCCGGTAAAATTTTATCCCTCGATTCGCCAGGTCGGATCTCAAAATACAATATATCGGTCAGTATTTTTTATGAATTACAGCCAGTAGGTAGTTAGGTAGCTACTTTTGTATCTAACTATGATGCTCACTTTAATTCTCATTTAGCGTAACTTGTACAACAGTTTGGAAGAAAGGAGCACATTAATATGATAGGTACTAATTAATATCTGAGAGGTAATAAATAAAATAAGTGGCTATAAATTAATAATAATAATAAACAAATAAATATATCGGGACATCTTAAGCTTAAATTAAGGCTTGTGTTGTGGGTAATAAGAAATAAGCGATGATACATATCATGTAACTACTTACAGATACTTAAACACATAGATAGCCACGATCAAGGAACAAATATTTGTGATAAAAAAAATAGACAAAATAATGCTTTCACTGGGATTCGAACCCGGAACCTCCAGCTTCATAGATAGGGTCACAACTAACTCGGCTACCGAGGCTGACGACTTTAATTTAAATGGACGCGTAAAATACTTTTTGGTAAGTGGTCACAAAATATTTTGTTCATTTGTCACAGCAAAGTCAATGTCATCTATGAGTCAACATTTTGCAATTTTGTTCCACAAGTCAAGGCAAAAGTGTTCGTTTCGAATAAAATCGATATCATAAACATGCCCACAACGATGGGCAGAACGAATAAAAATGAGTACCGAAAACACCGTTGATCTGGGGGGGGAAAGAAAAAGCGTCGAGTAGAAGCGGGGTTACTCCTTCACCATGGCACCACATAGTAAGTATCTCGCCGTAGCGAAAATTTAAAATTTGAAGCGTAATAGTTAAAACACCTATTTAATAAGTACAACTGTACTCACGTGTACTGCGATAAGAGTTTATCGGAATACCCGAGCCGCTTTTAAAGTAGTTAGAACATTTTTTCTTCTATATTTATGACACTCTCACATTTTACTCTCACATTAAATTTGCCAGCTAATCTTTGTGTTAGGTAACGATTCAAATGATTCTGTAGTAGATATACATATTATTACCTTTATTCTATTGCCAATTGCGACACGAACTTTGTCAGTTATTATTAATTTCAATAAAAAGAACAGATAGGGAGGTATAATAAATTAAATTCACCAATGTGACAATTTCAGGAGGATAGCAGCTTGGCGGGATATTAAGACCGACCAAACTCACGAGCCTGAAACATCAGATTCCACCAATCAAACCCCAATTATTTGTGCAACTAATACTCAGTGAGTGTTTACTACTTTTAGAGTTGTATAATTCATTATGGAATTAATATCATATGAACCTAATGTCGTCGTATTAGAGACTAACTGTAGCTTAAATAACTATGTGTAGGTACACATATATTGCAGGACAGCGAAAGTATTCAGTATGTTATAGGTGTGTAACTTGTCAATCTATAATATGTAATAGATAACAATACCCATATACTTTTCACTTGACATATTCCAACAGTCATTACTGTCATTAGACTTACAAAGCAATACTAAAGTTTTAGCTACGCATGTAATATTTTCAAATAATTTCATTCAAACTGTCCACTCAAAGACATTACCTTTTCAAATCAACCAATCACCATGTGAGACGGCGCTGCGCGCTGCATACTGTCGGCAACCTCTCAAAATGAGCGTCTCAGACCGAGCAGAGTCACAGTTAAAATTATCGTGTTATTGTGTACCTATGAATAATTAGTATATTTTAATTTCTCGCAATTAAAATAAAAAGTAAAGTAGCTCTGGTTTAGAAACCATATTACTGGAACAATTTGAAAACAAACGATGAAAAAAAAACTCGCGGTAATATTATGGCTTGTTTTAGGCTGTTATCAAACAACATATTTATTATACTAATAACATGGGGCATTCCTCCACAAGTCGACCTACCTAGCGTCAAGTCCCCGCCTCCTATATATTGTGATATGAGCTAGCTTTATTGACTGCGTAACTTATTTTCCTAACTAGTGCGGAGAAGTAAAATTTTGCGCACGCTTCTCGTACGTTAATTTCTCTTTTTAAGGCACTTGTTATGAGAAAAGTCGTTCGATACACGTGTAAAAACTTCTTTTTAACTCGGGTGATTGACTTTCATCCTCGTGGAAAAAATTTTTTTTTTGCACTTGCATCGAAATGCAACTACTACTACTACTACTATTCTTCCCCTCTTGCTCGCACCAGTCGCGCCAATATGCGTGTGCGACAAGGATGACTGGAAAATAACTTGTACAAACATTAAGTTTAATCACGTTTCTGTAATATTATTATGAAGGCTATTCTTCTGTTTCTACCTATCGTTATCCCGGCTTTTGCCAGGGTCCGTACCTACCTTTCCTCCTCTTTGCGCGATCCTGGGCATCTTCATACTTCACTGTCTGTCCATCTGTCTGTCTATCACCAATATGTATCTAATGGATAATTAGTTGAAATTTTCTCAGATGATGTACAGTCAGCAGCAGATATTGCTAAGCGGGCAGAGTTTTCAAAATAAACTATGCACGACTATTAGAGTGTGTTAAGATCATTGTGAACACCCTACTCGTTAAGCAATATCTGCTGCTGATTGTACCTACCTAAAATATTGCCGATATAACAAGAAACACTAAAAATAATTAAATATTTATATAGCTATGTTTTGTCGTGTTTCGAATAATAACAACATAATTTAAAAAAATATATTTCTTTATTATTGGACGATTAGTATATGAACAAATAAATATATTTAGCATGTGACCATCTTACACATATCAACCTAGTGCCACAATAAACTCCATCAAGGCTTGTGTGAGAACTAAACTACAAAATATGTAATATATAGAATAGATACATACAAATACTTAAATACCTACATATTGAATAGTTGGAGTCCTAATTTTATTAATCTGTACGTAGGTATGAACATGGCATTATGATTTTAGATTAGGCAATCTCTTATGGACCTATAATGATAACCTATCAGGTTTTATACTTGCAGACTATTTTATTCAAATAATTTTAAGTTTTATAGTCTACCTAAAACCTTCTCTTCTTAAATCACTCTATCGATAAAAAAAACGCATCGAAATCCGTTGCGTAGGTGTAAAGATTGAAGCATACAATAGGGATATAGGGACAAGAGAATGCGACTTTGTTTTATATTATGTAGTGATATGGAAGATTATAACCCCTTTATTCATAACCGTCTCCTAATTTAGCAAACTGTTTTTGGGGTTCCGTTGCCAAAATTGCAAAAAACGAAAACCTTATATTCGTCAAGTCATGTCCGTCTCTGTCCGTGTCTGTCCGTCACATCCAATTTACTCGGAAACAATAAATGGAATACTCGGAAGTAATGATATTTGGTGAGGATTGTGTTGTATGAACCGCCAATGATATATAAGTAAAGATACGTCTTACTCTAACAAAATGAGCGAAATAAATACTTCACACCATACACCTCCTACAATTTATTGATAGTTGACAAACACTTATCTTCATACTTCATAATGCGTAAAAGAGATGGTAAAATATATATACTCGTATTTAATTAACGAAAAAGAGACAAGATGTATCTCTTATAGTTTTTGAGATAGGTTGTTTTAACTGTATTTTTTATGATAAATTGATAATGGTACGGAGTCCGACTCGCACTTGGTGGGTTTTTTAATTCATAATACATACATAATTATTATATACGTATAAAAATCAACTACAGGAAACAACGTATCACCTTCCTAGTAAGTTTGTGTGTCTGTTGGTCCATACGGAAGAAAACTGAATTGATTTAAACTGAATACCTAAATTCTCAAATTTGAAGTCTTCATGACCTAAAAACTAAATAAACCTCCACGTTAATGAAATCAGAAGATCTGTTTGTCTGTTCGTCTCTGTGCCTGTTCATAGCCTGGCTGAAAGTTATAGTTTGCCTGTCGATTTGCCTGCCCACCTGTTTTTCTTTGTTTGAATGCATGATTTTTGTACATGTGACCGTTTCAATTCGTAACAGATCCCTGTAAAATACACTGAGCAAATTTGATAGTCACCTACTTACCTATGTGTAAACATAATTATTGATAGGCAAGGTTTTGTATATTTATTTTAAAATATACTTTCTGCAAATAGGTAGGTAGTTAAAATATTTTTTGTGCTGTCCACATGGCTTGTTAAGAAATTAAAACTTGTTTGAACCCATTGAACTTAAAGATCTAGAGTATTTCCGCTGGGAAACAATTCTTATTATAATAAGCGAACTCTGATTCAGAAAATATTATTTTGCATCCGTCTGAATTTCACAACTGATTCTTGTAAAATGGTATGTAATGAGTATAAGTTGAGTGGCCGTGTGGTGATGGCAATAGAAATACATTTGTTACCACCCCAACTCTTCCCGTGGGTGCCCTAATAGTCAACTAAGGGATTCGAAGTGTCATTGACCATTATTTATTGAATATTGGATGATGGGCAACAGCTTGCCCTGCGTGGCGATTATGGGTATTTACTTCCTAATGCGTCCGTATGCTTAGGTACCTAATACGAGAGGCCTTTGTCCAGCAGTGGACTAATTATAGACTGATGATGTGATCTGAGTTTAAGTTACCGTACGAGCCCAACACTTGCCCCATTCTTGATGTGATAAATAAAATCACTGATCTATGGTTATGATATAATTTATTGTAAACTAACGCATGAAGAGTATCAGCTACGGACGTATAAACGTTAACGAATAAAGTAATTAAAATAAGTGTATTAAGTCAGCGTGATCGTGGGTCTTCTTCTTCTTCTTTGCTCATTCCCACATTAGGTGGGGTCGGCTCTCCTAATTATTTTTCTCCATGACAACCTATCGAGGGTTGTCGGGTCAGGAAGATTTTCTTTCTTTAATAGAACTTTCATGCTGGTCCACCACGTCGACGGGGGACGGCCTCTGCCTCTCTTCTTCTCTGGCAAGTTTAATGCCCTCTTTGCTACGTAATCATCGTCTCTGCGCATGACATGTCCATACCACCTCAGACGACTTTCGTTCATCTTTTCGAGGATAGGGGCTACTTTGAAGGTTCCACGTATGTGTTCATTTCTGACCTTGTCAAGCCTTGTAACCCCTCCCGACCATCGAAGCATTTTCATCTCTGTCGCGTGTAGCTTCTGGACATCGCCCTCTCTTACTGGCCAACATTCCGAGCAATACAGCAGTGCCGGCCTGACGGCGGTTTTGTATACTTTGCCCTTGGTACGGACTGGCATTAGAGGATCGCAGAGTACTCCGGTCAAGCAGCGCCATTTCTGCCATCCGGCATTTACCCTATGGGCTACGTTCGGTTCGACTGAACCGCTTTCTGCGATGACAGAACCAAGGTATTTAAAGTCAGGATAGTGAATGGAGGCCGGCGGGGTTCTGTCGTTAAATCGGCATTCTAGGTGTTCTGTTTTTGATCTGCTCACTCTAAGTCCTGCTTTTTCCAAAGTATCCACCCATACGTGCAAAGCGGCTTCCGCGTCCTTGGCCGCGTCTGATATTAGAACGATATCATCCGCGTACAGAAGATTCCAGGGGAGTGGGGCTTGGATGTCTCTTGTGATCAACTCCATTACAAGGTTAAAGAGAAGAGGACTAAGGGCCGAGCCCTGGTGAACTCCGACGCCCACCTCAAATGCCTCGCTTAGACCTGCTGGGCTTTTGATTTTTGTACACACACGTTCGTACATGTCTTGGATAAGCCTGACGTATCCTTCTGGTAGGTTCTGAGCTCTAAGAGCTTCCCAAACTAGTCTTCGAGGTACCCTATCGAAGGCTTTCTCCAAGTCGATAAAAATAAAGTGCACGTTTTCTTTATTGAGGTGATATTTGTCGATCACAATCCTAAGCGCCTGGATTGCATCTGTTGTCGATTTTGAGGGTGTAAAACCAAACTGATTTGGGGACAGTGATACGAATGGTTGAATACGATGGTTTAGAACGCGTTCCCAAATTTTCAAGGTATGCGAAGTAAGTTTGATGCCTCGGTAGTTGCCGCACTCAGTGACGTCTCCTTTGTTTTTGAAGAATGGGACGAGATGACTCAGCCGCCATGAGTTAGGTATTTCGTTGTTTACGAGTATCAGGTTGAAAAGTTTTGTTAACCACTCTATGCCTAACGGTCCAAGATGTTTCCAAATATCTGCTGGGACTTGGTCGGGACCTATAGCTTTATGTTTCTTCATTTTTGCGACTGCAGTCCTTACTTCATCAATGCCGATTTGCTTGATGGGGCCTTGCGTGGGTTTCATGGGCTTTAACTCCTGACTAGGGAATTCCTCGTTCATAAGTTCCTTATAGTATTCAAACCATCTGTGTGTTATTTCTTTATCAGTAGTTAGCAACGATTGAGTTTTATCTTTAATAAATTTGTTTACTTTTAAATCTTGTTTGTCTCTATTTTTAAATCTTGCAATTTTAAAAATGTCTGCGTCTGTTTTTGCCAATTCAATATTGCTATAAAATGCCTCCCTTGCGTTAGCTCTTGCCTGCGCAACCAATTTCTTAGTCGTACGCTTTGCATCTTTGTACTTTTCCAGGTCTTCATCCAGCTGTGACTTTTGCCAGGTTTTAAACAGCGATTTCTTGTTCTGGACACAAGATTTAACTTCGAGGTTCCACCAGGTGGGATCCTTTCCTGTGCTAATTCCTCCTTTAGCCATACCTAGAGTCATTTTTGCCTTGTGTTGACAGTATTTTTCAAACTCTGACCACATTGGTTCGGCGCTATGATAGGTGTTAGTCATATTCTTTGTGAGGTAATCGCGTACATTTTGTAGGAAAACATCTCCCTTTGAACTGCTGAGTTCCTTCCATTTTATTCTGTGCGTTCTATCAATTATTTTCTTCAGAGGCCTAGGTAGGTCATAAACTCCGACTAAAAGTCTATGCTGTGATGTTAGTGCTTCACCAGGGATTACTTTACAATCTTTAAAGTACTTCTTTGTTTTACTGTCCGCCAAAATATAGTCAATCTGGGTACTCTTTCCTCGGCTGTGGTATGTTATTAGGTGTTCCTGTTTCTTTTGAAATAAGGTATTGACAACTGCCATACTGTGTCTTGACGCAAACTCCAAGATGTTCTCTCCTTCTTTGTTTAGCTTACCATACCCAAAGCCTCCATGAACGTCTTTAAATATATTAGGTGATTTTCCCACGTGTCCATTTAGGTCCCCAATGACAAATTTGGTTTCTTTTGGCGGAATTTCAAAAGTGATTTCGTCTAGTTCGTCCCAAAAAGTATCCTTTTCCCGCTCATTACAGCCGACCTGAGGTGCATATACGCAGACGATGTTTATTATGGGCTGGTTGTCCATTGCCAGCTTGATAGCTATGAGGCGGTCAGATTTTCTCTCAATTTTTATGATCCTTTTGCTAAGATTATGGTCAAGAATGACACCGACCCCATTGCGTTTGTTGTCTACTCCGTGATAAACCAGCTGATAGCCAAGTCCAAGGTTTCTAGATTGGGAGCCCTTCCAGCGCGTCTCCTGTACACAGCATATATTAATACTCCGTCGTTTAAGCGTGTCCGCAAGTTCTTGGCTGCGGCCAGTAAGGGATCCCAAATTCCAAGTCGCTATTCTAAGCCTACGTGTAGTCTGCGAACAATTGTTGTTGTCTGATGCTTTTGAGCGTTTGTCGTCGCTTGAGGGGGACGCCCTAACATTCTTCGCATTCGCAATCTTCACGTCGCTTGAGGGGGACGCCCTAACTCTTATACTTCGATTCCTTTTTTGTGCTTTCATAATTAGGAGACGTTGATTTGGTTTATCTTTTTACGGCCGGTTACCACCTGACGCCAAGGTTGTGACCCTCCTGGAGGGTTTGGGAGCCGCCGTTGACCTTCAAGAAGTTCTTCCGCCGCCTTCCCTACTGAGTACCCCAACCTAGATACGCAGAACACTAGCAGCCTCTACTCCAGTTGCTCCGAAGAAGCCTGTACGTAGGGTTTGATAACGGAGTTGCCATCTCCGGCCTTGTGGTCCGCGGGAGATATTTTATTTCCCTCCTACCCGGCATATCTGCCGAGCATTCCCCTATCCGCCACCTGGGGACGCGTTCTCTAGGGAGTCAGGCTACCCCGAGAATCAGCGTGATCGTGGGTACAGCAATTATATTTAATGCTGTCGGGGGGATGTGCAGTGCTTGCAATGTACAGTTACTATAACTTTTCTTATGACATACATAAAGAATTACCACATGACTTGATGCCCACCTGACGGTGTGTTTATTTTGTAAAGTTTCAAAATCATTGTTTGTATGTCTGTCTGTCTCTCTGTCTGTTTAGGGCTCCCTCTAATCCCTCTATATGGCATTTTTTTTTCGAAACGCTTATGTTATAAGAGACTTGGCATAATCAATTTTTGTAAACAATATTTAGAATATTACTTTGCCAGAAACTATTTTGGCATATTATTATTTAGATCATGTGTTATTTCGCAGAAATTGGATTTCCATATTTTTGGCATAGGTACATAATTATACACGGTGTTACGCGAGCACTGCGAAAGATTTGAACTATGCATTCTAGACATCAAAATAAACACAAAATATTATGAGACCTTATCAATTCCACCAAAAAAAAATTTTTTTCTTTTTTTTAGGCCGATTTGAATATTTTTTAACATTTCCAGTACTTTTTATCATAACAACAATTTGTTTAAATTATTTATTTCAATTGTTTTTTTAGGTACCTACAGGTTATTTCGTCAAGTCTATTCGTATTTTTTGATTGTCAGGCAAAAGGTGTGGTAATATTAGAACACATTGTGGTAGCATTGTAATTCAAAAGAAGTTAAATGACGAGTTACGTCGAAAAACTTATTTCGAAAAAAGGTTGATTATCTCTGAAACCAAGCCGAATCCAGGAAATTTTATATAACATTAAAGACTCTAAATATGGTCAGGAATCCAGCATTAAAATCTTTCGGAATGCTGACGTAACACCGTGTATACAACTCTCCGAAACTTACTTCACATACATATATTTTACGTTAGGCAGAAATGCATTATCTATTATGGTAGATTGGGTTTGGTACATATACTTATTATAACGATGTAATAAGACAATGTTAAGAAAAAGATGAGGTGATTGGTTAGTTAGGTTAGAACTACGATCTTGACTACCGTTCATTATTGCTGTGGCAAACTGGGTAAGGTTAGACTAGAACAATTGCGATCTCATTAGGAATTCACTGCTACGACAAAGTGACTACTATCTCAAAGTACGTTAGGTTAGGTTAGAACTGCCATCTCATTAGTAAGTCACTACTGTATCAAAGTACGTTAGGTTAGGTTAGAACTGGGTAGGACAAAGTGGGTTAGGTAAGGCATCGGTCTCACCGCGAGCTACTAAGCTATGAACTATCGGCTACAAACACGAACAAAAGATACGCACTCCCGTGTAAATATAAAATATTTTAAAATAAAAATAAAACCGCCTTCAAAAATTCGCCCAAACTAAAAAGTCAAAAATAATTTTAGTACTACTTCTTAGGATTTCCTACACAAACCTTTAAACCTTTTACCCTATTCATTGAAATAAAATATTATGGCTAGGTACCCTACAGATTTCTTAGAAGTCGGTGCCAAGCCAAATACGTTCATTCAGGTATATATTAGATAGAGCTTTGTAACTTACTGTCACTCTGATTATGTTTTTATCAACAGAATGTTCTACCTCAGTCATTTTGATGAAAGCATAACCGGAGTGACAGTAAGTTACAAAGCTTTAGCCTCTATCAAATACAGTTATATACTCGCGAAGAGAACATATTTGGCTTGGCACCGACTTCTAAGAAATCTGTAGGATACCTAGCCATAATATTTTATTTCAATGAATAGGGTAAAAGGTTTAAAGGTTTGTGTAGGAAATCCTAAGAAGTAGGAACTAAAATTATTTTTGACTTTTTAGTTTGGGCGAATTTTTGAAGGCGGTTTTATTTTTATTTTAAAATATTTTATTTTTTGCTTTTTAGTAGTGTAAAATCGTTATTTAGTATGCTCTAAATACCTACTTATAATTAGAATGTACTGCACTGTAATAGGCCAGAAAACCTGAACTGGATACCTTAAATATTCAAAGAATTATCCCATTATGAAGGAGATATACATTGTATCATCAGCAAGTATGAATAATTTCAAAGATTATAGGTAACAGCCTTAGCATGCCTATATTATTTAAAGAATCATTTACCGCTAACCAACATGTCATAACTACTAAGCAAACACTTAAATAGATCTCGAAAATGTATGACAGTTGTTATATTTAAAGAATTATCCCATTATCAAGGAGATATACATTGTATCATCAGCAAGTATGAATAATTTCAAAGATTATAGGTAACAGCCTTAGCATGCCTATATTATTTAAAGAATCACTTACCGCTAACCAACATGTCATAACTACTAAGCAAACACTTAAATAGATATATTCAAAGAATTATCCTCCAACTCCTAATAGTTAAGGAGTTATACCTTTCGTCATCAGCTCACCAACATGAGACTATGACCACCTAAAGGCAAATACTCAAATAGCTTCCAAAATACATGAACTGTGTTATATTTAAAGAATTATCCCCCAACTCCTAATTTCTAAGGAGTTGTACCTTCCATCATCAGCTCACCGACATGAAAGGATGACCACCTAAACGCAAATACTCGAATAGCTTCCAAAATACATGAAATATGTTATATTTAAGGAATTGTCTCCCAACTCCTAATCTCTAAGGAGTTGTACCTTTCATCATCAGCTCACCAACATGAAAGGATGACCACCTAAAGGCAAATACTCAAATAGCTTCCAAAATACACGAAATGTGTTATACTTAAAGAATTATCCCCCAACTCCTAATTGCTAAGGAGTTGTACCTTCCATCATCAGATCACCAACTTAAAACGTTCATGACTAGACGCAAATACTTGATTAGTCTTCGAAAATAAATGAAAAATGTCATGTGTGCCTACAACATTTGAAGAGTTCCCTCGATTTCTCCAGGATTCCATCATCAGATCTGGATTCGGTGACAATGGGACCAACTAGAAGGTATACCCATTCAAACAAAAAAAGAATTTTTCAAATCGGTCCACGCGTCTTCGAGTAATCGGGGAACATACATAAAGAAAAAAAAAAGATTTCGACGAATTGTAAACCTCCTCCTTTTTGAAGTCGGTTAAAAAGAGAGTGTCTCTTTTATTTACACGGGAGTGCGCATCTTTTGTTCGTGTTTTTTAATCGATAGCTCGCGGTGAGACCAGTGCCTTAGGTTAGAACTGCCACCTTATTAGTAAGTCACTACTATATCAATGTAAGTACGTTAGGTTAGGTTACAATTGCGACCTTATCAGCAATTGACTGTTATGACAAAGTGGTTTAGGTTAGGATACAACTGCGACCTCAGCAAGTCAGCAGTAATTCACTGCTATGGCAAAGTGGCTTCGGTTAGGTTAGGTTAGAATTGCGACCTTGTTAGATTAAATTATGCTCAATTAGTAAGTCTACAGTAGAGTAAATTGTATTTCCATTTCAACAATTATAAAGAAAAAGAAATGTATTTTCCTTTACTGTCATGGCAAAAAAACTCGACAAGAAAACGTTATGCATATCTTGCACGGGAAAGAGAGGGCTGGAAGATACTCCAACGACAAGTGAATAACTCTGTGATGATGATGATGAAGGTGACCGTCTGTTCATTATAAGAAAAAGATTTGAGAGTTCAACCCACAGTCCCTTATATTCCAGTACGTGTGTCTATTTGTCCGTCCGTGGCTAAGCTCGGCGATCGTTAAGATGCATGCAGGCCAAAAGAGCATTCGCTGTTCTAACCCCCAACTCTACGAAATTCGATCGTTACACGAAACGAGATTCGTTGATTTCGTAGAGTGGGGGATAGAACAGCGAATGCTCTTTTGGTCTGCATGCACCTTTAGTATCAACTAGAAAGCTTAAATGTGGCATGTACATGTATATTTTTATACCACCGACAGAACGATGAAAAAAATGAAATTTTACGGTAAGTATCTATAGAGGACACGTAAAATGATGATGTTTTATTTGCACTTTCACCTTATGGTATGTGGTGTCTTTAGGTATGTGACCTTGTCATCAAAAGCGGTTGTTTATGCAATATAGAAATAGATAAAAATCTCTTGAAAACTCCAAATAATTGTGCCAGGAAGACACTAAACTTATTGTTAGAATAATATTTATTTTACGTAATGTATACCGTTTTTTAGTGTGGGGATACAACAGGAACCCCTGTCTCTCTATATCTCCGTACACTGCTAACTTTAGTGATCGTTAGTAAATACCTACTAATAATATATATTTGGAATGAATGAATGAACGAATGAATTAATGAATGAATGAAAAGTTAAATAATTAAACGTAAAGTTTAATTAAATAAACGTTAGTTATGCACGTCGATAGATGCGTAATAAGTCGTTCACATTTCTTGTTAGATTTGCGGATAAGTTCGAGCATTTTTTGAAGGGGTAGTAACAAAAAAATGCTAGTAATTTGTATTTTAGTCTACTATTATTTATTGTACTGGTGAAAAAGTAACCCTGTATATCTATGTATTATTCATTATATCGTCGTTCATCACAAATAATAGCGCTTGTTGTCGGACGGTAAAATGCACACTACGCAGCGGTTTTGGGTTCAATCCCCAGCCCGAATCATTTACTTTATTTTATAAGCTTATGTATGTCATATTATATTATATTCACAAGTCCTTTACGGTGAAGGAAAACATCGTGACGAACCTCCATACATCTGCGATAAAAAACAAGGATGTATGTGAGGTCTCCAACAAGTACCTACTGGGCCAGCGTTGGCACCACGCAAAATATGCACGTTTGATGTCGAGACGCTGAAAAATGCCCTGAATACAATACAATCCAAAAATACCGACACCACAAGTCTTAATGGAGCGTACCGTTTACTAGGCCGATGTGTGTGAAAATGTCCCAGGATATTGATTTTTTTGTGTGTGACTAGACGAAAACTATGCATCATGGGCTATGATCGAAATGATAATTTTTTCACAAGGTTGATATTTAATATGCTCCTACTCGTAAACAAAGGGTAGCATTTCTTGCTGGTCACAGACCACCTCCTGTAGACTTTCACTACCTATAAGGCGACTCGCAGTCACCAGCAGTTATATTTCTCGCACTGATATACTTAGACGCGGCGCTCGTCGTGCTTGTTCAGTTGCGACTAAGTAACAGACCCGTAAATAGCGCTCGTTTTTGGCAATAAAAAAGCCGAAAAAGTGCATTTCACTGCTTTACATGGAGTGTTGTGTGAATTGGTATGCAAAGACAACAAGAAGTTCTAATTTAAAAATATAGATTAGCGGCCCATGCTGAAAAAAATATGGGTCATTTGAACCACCAGGTGACCTATCTAGAACGATATAAGAGCATAAAATAATAAGATTCAGCACTATGCCGTCACTTGTAAGCTGTCCAACTGACTCCTGGTGAGAATTTAAAAGTACAGGTAGAGTGAGTACATTTTGGTCATATATTTTTGTATGGCATTCTTACCACCGATAGATCCATGAAAAATAATAAGAAAACGCACAGTGCCGTACAAAAATTGTGCGCCACAAAGTCTGATTTTTTTTTTATTTTCTGACTATCAACAGGGTAAATTTGGTCATTTCATTTTGTACGGCATCTGTGTCATATTATTTCAATACTGCTTCTAATCCATTATTTCGCAACGCCGTACAAAAATGATGTACCAAGGGGAAAAAATCGAGGGTTGCAATCCCTTCTCTTTCCGTGGTCCAGGGGGTGATTTGACACAACATGAAATAAATTTATTTTGAAAGTATTTTATGCATAGATAATATTTTTTCATATGCCGTATATTTTCGTTGGTCCAAAGGGAAAAAAAACTGTACGAAATGTAAGGTGATTTTTTTTATACGGCATTTAGATATTTTATTTTTACTAATAGTCATAGTCTTTTCTTGATTCTAGGTTCCTAGTTAGAAACTATAAAAGTGATGACGTCATAGGTAAATAAATCTTTACATCTTAAATTTGTACGTAAGACTTGGATTTTGACAAATACATATTTATGTTTCAGAAAATAATAGATAAGTTAATTCGGACGTCGATGAAGACGTTGATTCCGATAACAACTGAGTAACTGATTCCAATACTGCATAAATTTATCTAATTTCTTAAAAAAAAAAAAATATTATGATAAAATATATAGATTTTTTCTAAAAAATCATTGTTTTATTTATTGACATCATTACAATGAAACAAATCAATTGTATATTATATGTATGTATCAATAACGTTTGAAGTGTATATTAAACCAAAAAGTATACATAACTGTTGATACTGGGATTTTTCATTTTCAATTCTTGGACATAATATACACAACGTTTCAATTCTGCTAGACGTCATAGTGATTTTATCATATTATCAATTGTTCTCTTCAAAAATATGTTAATAACGCACTGCATCAGATGGCCATAAAGTACCCTTAAAATTGTAGCGTGACTTTCTTCAGCCTAAAATATATGGTCTGCATAAAAATGTACGGCATTATTTTTTCCTAATTTATCTCATCATCATCATCATTTCAGCCAAAAGACGTCCACTGCTGGACATCTAATTTATCTATGTTAATGTTATTTAAAACAAGGGATAAAATGTAAAAAATTGCTATATTTCATTAATCTATGATATTTATACTTTTACATTAATTTGCAAAATTTCAGCTTTTGTATTTCTCTATAATTCTTTTTAGAACGGTTTATTTTGAACGGCAATACTATGTAAGGATTGTGTTTTACAACATCATGTTAAAAAAGAAGTTCCCGTACAGGATCAAATGATTTTACAGCTGTAAAAATCAAGGATACGATGAAATGAAGATGATTATTGATATACATTCAAATGGACTATCATTTTTTGACAGCAATATTTTTAATAGTACTTTTGAGTGCTAGATTATGTTTTGGAACCGAAGCCGTACTTTTGTAAATCACCCCCTGGACTACGGAAAGAGAGGGGATTGCAACCCTCGATTTTTTCCCTTGTCGCATGATTTTTGTACGGCGTTGCGGAATAATGAATTAGAAGCAGTATTGAAATAGTATGACACAGATGCCGTACAAAATCAAATGGCTAAATTTACCCTGGTGAATGTCGGAAAATAAAAAAAAAATCATACTTTGTGGCGCACAATTTTTGTACGCCACTGTGCGTTTCCTTATTATTTTTCATGGATCTATCGGTGGTAAGAATGCCGTACAAAAATATATGACCAAAATGTACTCACTCTACCTGTACTTTTAAATTCTCACCAGGAGTCAGTTGGACAGCTTACAAGTGACGGCATAGTGCTGAATCTTATTATTTTATGCTCTTATATCGTTCTGGATAGGTCACCTGGTGGTTCAAATGACCCATATTTTTTTCAGCATGGGCCGCTAGTCTAATAGACTGAACTACATTCCGCAGAAAAGTCATACTACATAGTACTTCTGTCCCATTTATCAAATCAAAAATGCAATGTGCTATTGCTTTCTTACGAAGCACGTGTACCATTAGTGGTGGGACAATGTTGGTTTCGTTAATTACCGTGACCACGTGCTTTGTTTAAAGTAAGTTTAACCGGGTTTACGGAATAGAGATGAAAATAAGGATTGATTTTTAGCAATGTAACATTTTACAATCTTTTTTAGATTAGATTATTCAGTAGTAAGCTGTAGTTTGTAGTTTTTTACGTAGTTAGTAGTAAGTAAACAAGTCGTTTGATTCAAATTTTTTATAGTTTATTGTGTAAGTACGTAATGTGGACAGTTTTTTTAACGCAGGTTTTTTGAGTCAGGAACGCTCATCGCCCATGTGATTCCACCGATGGGCCTGACAATGATTGATCTCGAAGGCAGTACGAGGGCACTCGGAGTTTTTTATTTTTTTTTATTTTATTGGTAAATAACAACTTAAATCTATCTTTACAGGTTTCCCTAATGCGATAGATAAGCGAACCAAACAATAATACAGTTATTGTCAGTATATAAAACAACACTTAAACTAAAATTAACATAGTGGCCTTTGTGAGATCATTCAGGGAGCATGTAAAAATGTCTATCTCGAGCGCAACTTTATTTATAGTGCGAATTGCCCTTGTTAACGAGGCTTCCATAAGAAGTTTTGTCCGAGCTGCGGGTACGGCCAGCAGCGGTGGACGGCGGCGGCGCCCCGCATGCCCGTCCGGCACATACAGCGCCAGGGCGTGCAGAACCCCGGGGTTGCACAATTCACCTCGCAGTACCCTAACTACATAACAAGCGAGGGAATATTCTCGCCTCACCTCTAGTTTGTTATATCCTACCATTCCGAGGATGAAAAGTGTGGGATACAGTAAGGGATATCCAGGATATACACCGTAAAGCTTTAAGTAAAGAAGCCTAACATATTTATTTTGAATGCGTTCCACCATGACTTTGTACTTAGCTGCGTGCGGACTCCAAATTACCGCGTTACATTCAAGTTGACTCCTCACGAGAGCCCCATACACTGCTCGTATCGCAGCTATGTTCGTAAATTCCTTTGCTTGTCGCATGAGGAAACCTAGGTTACGAAATGCTTTCTTGCAGACACCAACAATATGATCTCGGAATGACAAATCGGCCTCAAAGTGGACTCCCAGATCGCGCACGTTTGATACACGCTGCATTGGCTTTCCTCCAATACTGTATCCAAAGTTTATTGGCCGATGTGCGCGACTAAACGAGATCATCGTGCACTTGGCTTCATTAAAGTACAACTTATTGTTTGCACTCCATTGGACCACATTGTCAATATCGTCCTGCAATTTACTACAATCCGAGATATCCTTGACCACTCGGACTAGTTTGAGGTCGTCAGCAAATAATAGGCAGGTAGAATGAACCACGACGTTAGGAAGATCGTTGATCATTAATACAAACCCCAACGGACCCAAATTACTGCCTTGGCTTACACCTGATCTAACGTAGTACGGTTGAGAAATGCTGCCACAGCAATCCACATACTGTTGCCTGTCGCGCATGTAGCTAGCAAAGAACTCTAGCGTATGTGGCGTGCAACCGGCCTTCGCAAACTTCATTAACAAGATATCATTGTCTACGGTGTCAAATGCTTTGCAAAAATCGAAGTAAGCTACGTCTACTTGGTGACCTGCATCAATTGCCGGAACTAATAAGGTCATCAGATGCAAAAGGTTACCTGTAGTGCTGCGTGCTGCTCGAAAGCCGTATTGAGCCTCAGAAAGTTGAGAACTTACTTGCGAATAAAGGGTCTTGTGTAAGGCAGACTCAAAGACTTTGGCAGGTGCATTAAGTACCGCCACCGGCCGGTAGTTACTGGTTTCCTGTCCGCCACCTCCCTTCGGCACCGGTACTACCCTGGTCACTTTCCACCTGTCAGGAAATATCTCGGATCGGATGCATACATTATAAATGTGACACAATGGATCAGCTAGTGTTGACCGGCAATCCTTCAGGAGGAATGGTGGTATACCATCTGGGCCAGCTGAACGTTTAGCAGGAAGTCGCGCCAGTGCCTGACTCACATCCTTTACCTCAAGATGATCGATGTGGACCCGTGCACTGCTCGCTCCCGACACTACCTCCGCCGCAATACAGTTCAGATTAGGTGGCTCCTGACTAAAGATGGAATAAAAGAACCTAGAAAATTCATCAGCGCATTCCTGTTCTGACAAAGTCCGACCCTCCTTTACTAGCTTATAGGCAGACACTTTCGACCGCTTAGAATTCAAAAAGCGCCAAAATGATTTCGGATCTGACATCAAATTTTTTTGTACACGATCCTGGTATTTGTCATGGGCATCCGCAATGGCAAGTTTCAAGCGCGCACGGCACCTAGAGAACTCATGGTAAACCTCGTTATTCTTACTCGCCTTAAACATCTTATGGAGCCTATATTTTAATTTAATGTCACGAATTATTTCAGCTGTGTACCACTCAGGATAAAAATACTGAGTATTTGCGCCCTTTCGCTTTTTAATAGGAACACATTCATCTAATATCTGAGTTATTTGATCATAAAAAAACAATAAAACTGATTCGGGTTCATTAATACTGTATATGTCACTCCAATCAATAGACCCTAGTTTGAGATACAGTGAGTGAAAATCGGCCTTATAATAGTTCCAATTGCGCACCGCGAGCGACCGGTGATTGTTAAGAGTCGTCGCGCCTTGATCTCGCGACGATCGGCATGTGTTATCAGTACGTGTACAACCGGCATCCGCGCTCCGAGTACTAGTAGTCGCTGACACGCTCACAGCTAACGGTGGATGGTACAGATCGATAGGTTGTAAACTATCGTCACCGCTGGCCGCCCGCACCACAACGTCCCCACGGACAGACCCCCCGCTCAACACTAGATCCAGTTGTCGCCCATCACAATTTGGTATATTATTTCTCTGAATGAAATCGCAATAGGCTGTAAAATATTCGTAGTAATGATTTATGTTAATATTACATGAAAACAAATTAAAATCACCTAAAACAATAAAATTACCTTTATACTTAAGACACAGGGTTTCCACTAAATTAAACATAATCATGTATTCATTCTCATCTGAGCGGGGTGGAATGTAAACCACACAAACAGCAAATAAAAACTTATTAAATAAATGAACAGTTCCGCACACAAGTTCGAACGCACGATCGTTTAAGTTGACGTCATGCGTTACTCGCCTTATCTCAAGTCGCGGTGTGGCCACTAAAAGCGCGCCGTCGTGTTTGCGGCCGTCCATACGATCGCATCTCAGTATTTTAAAACCGGGTGGCGCTATTTCCGCATCGCAAATTGACTCATTTAGACCCGTTTCTGTGATTGCAAATACTTCAAACGCTGAGGCTTGCAAAAAAGTATGAAATATTTTAGATTTTGTTCTCAGCCCTCTTACATTCTGATAAAAAATATTTAATACGTTACTTGTACAAATTCTGCGCTGATCGTGTAAATAAATCGAACTATTTCGGGGGAAATGATCTATTTGCCGTCGTCGTAGTTGATTTGACATCGATAAATGTTATGTTGGCTTTTTAGTATTATCTTGGTATGCAGTTGGGTTCCGTGTCATAAGATAGGCCTGATGATGAAATTGGACGAAGTTTGAGGGAACTCGGAATAGGTTTGAGACAATGATATCCTACGATGACTTTATAGGATGAGCAGTTAGGTCAAATACCACAAGATAGGCCTGATGATGAACTTGGAGTAAGTGCGAGGGAACTCGGAGTTGGTTTGAGATAATGATATGTTCTGTTGGCTTTTTAGGATCCTCTTGGTGAGCATGTGTCAAATATCACAAAATAGGCCTGATGATGAATTTGGAGTAAGTGCGAGGGAACTTGGAGTTGGTTAAGGATAATGATATGTTGTGTTGGCTTTTGAGGATTAGCAGTTGGGTCAAATACCACAAGATGGGTCTGGTGATGAACTTGAAGGAAGTTCGAGGGAACTCGGAGTTGGTTTCAGATAATGATATGCTATGTTGGCTTTTTAGGATTAGCAGTTGGGTCAAATACCACAAGATAGGCCTGATGATGAAGTTGGAGGAAGTGCGAGGGAACTCGAAGCTGGTTAAAATCATCATCAATATTATCGAAGCAGATGTTAAAACTAACATGAAAATGTTTATCACAATATGTAATTATTATGTAGATGACACGTGTAATAATGATAAAATGGTGTTAAAAAAGTGATATTTCTTGGACGTGAGAAAAACAATAGTTTCCTTGGGTTGCGGTGTTCTGTTCCGTTAGAATTGGAGATGTGCTATAATTACTTATTCTGTGGTGAAATTGAGTATTTTATTTATATACTAACTTAGAAATTACTAAATGTGTATTGTACAGGTTAAAGTATATATTCATTTGTTACTTAAGTACCAACTAGTTAATCTGCCATATCTGAGGCAGCCCTGTTGCGTGATTGTGCGAGTTGCGCGTGTACAAACATACCCGTACGCACACATAGGCACAGACAAATGTCAGATTTAGTTTTTGTATGCCGTATCCACCCTGTGACATAATTGTATAATTTGGCATGTAATTCAGGATAATATTTTTCCACAGCTCCATTTCGTCACAGGTTTTTTTTCTTCGTGGCATTTTTAAATCACTCGGCAATAATTATTTTGTGAAAAGAGTTATCGGTATGGTTAAATTAATCGACATCCTTTCCAATAAGCGACAATATCAAATAGCGAAATTGGCTAAGCAGGTATACCCACTAAAGTTAAGTATGGAGGGTAGGTATTAGAAATGAGAAATAAATAATGTTGATAAATTTAAACCTTATCCCCTGATCTGTGTAGGCGTCCTGAAAGGACGTCTGTCACCAATGTAATTGAAATTTGAATTTTATTTTCAAGGTTTATTTTCCAGTAGTAGGTACTTTTTTGACAGACCACATATACATATGACCACATATATATATGTGTATATATATACATGGGTTACTTTTTCACCAGTACAAAAAATCAACATACGTAATAGTAGTCCAAGTTACAGAATACTAGCATTTTTTGTTAGTAGGTACAAAAAAACTGAAATACCAATGTTTTAACTTATCCGCAAACCTAACAGGAAATTTGGACGCATTGCGCATTATCAATGTGCATAACTAGCAAAACACACGAACTGGCAACTATTTATTTAAAACGTCATCGCACGCGGCATGGCGGGTTGGAAAAGCGGCGGCGGTAATGTGCATCGAGTATCAACTTATCATTATGACTTGGCAAAAATATCTTACTAGATCCCAAATCCTCCGTCTTACTTGCACGGGCTTAGGCCCGTCAAAATAAAGAATTTTTCTGTGTGTTATAAATAAATAAATAATAAATAAATAAATATCTTGGGACATCTTACACAAATCAACCTAGTCCCAAGGTAAGCTCAATTAAGGCTTGTGATGTGGGTACTAGGCTACGATATATATAATAGATAGATACATATAGATACTTAAATACATAGACAACCATGACCAAGGAACAAATATTTGTGATAAATAAATACACAAATAATGCCCTCGCCGGGATTCGAACCCGGAACCTCCAGCTTCGTAGGCAGGGTTACTACCAACTAGGCTACGGAGGCTGACAAATTTGTCGAATGTTTTAAATTATGTCTGGGAAACGGGATAAAATTACAAAGTAGCACAGAAACTTTCTTTATTGAGGCGTATTTCAAAATTTTAAATCAACTTTATCTACACAAATATCGTTAAGTGCTCTAAAATGCGTCCAGAAACAATAGACAATGACCAGCATTACCCACCATCAGAACTTGGCACCAGGGATCGGATAACGGTTTTTTCTCCATACAAAAGAACGGTTCGAATTCCGTTCTTTTTCGTTCTTCGGTATATATTTTTTTTGTTAATGGAGTAATTCAAAAATACGATGTTAATAATTACATAAAATGTTGAAAACTACATAAAAAG
>JALPQI010008173.1:0-42251 GCA_025490895.1 Thaumatotibia leucotreta
TATTTTTTTGTGTTGTTGCAAGTAATATTACTTAAGGAGGCATTATTAATGTTTTTGTTCACTTCAACTTAACAAAATTTGACGCCCGAAAGCTGCAAGCTGCGATTAAAGACGGACAACTCAGTGGATTTCACTGAGTTCATTTGAAACGCTAAGTAGATACCTTGGCTTGATCTATGGTATATGACATCTGTGATACGTACAATCTCGCATAACAGACAGTCTGTCTGTCACTCACGTTTAATCACAACCACTCACAACTCACGATGATGCGCGGGATTGTCGAAAGTAAACTGTAATATTTGATATGACATTATACGAACCAAACCACAGATATTCGTGAATTAAATGATCTACACCAATCGTCAGTAAAATAAAACAGTACATTACGATACAAGTGCGAAAAAACTGAAGTTCGAAACGAATGGAGATAAATTAAAGCACGACCGAAAGGAGTGCTTTAAATCGACACGATTTACGAATTTCGTTTTTGCACGTGTATCGTACGACGTTTTTCAGTACATATGGCCCTCCGAAGATTTCGACCTGACATAAAATTAACCACTTCTCGCACTAGGGCGCAAAAAAAGCGCCATCTGTAGTGAAAAAAGTGTTATCAAATATGGCTGACTTTCCATAGTATTTGACTCTTTGACACAGTCTTATCGTGAACGTGGCAAGGTAGGCCTAGGCTGGCTACCAAGACTCACTAAGTATAAAGACTGTCACTACTCTTAGCAACATCGTATGTCAGTATAGAATCAGAATTGTGATACGAGTTTTACTTTAAGTAGGTATTTGTTACTAGGTATTACTTAGCGAGTTTTGGTTGTCAACCGATGCAACGATAACAAATGTAAATGATGGAAAAGTTTACTGCCCCACTATCATTTATTACGTTACCTTGTAAGTGTTGATTAGGTCATACGCGTGACTCTGTGTCTGCGTCTGAGATGTCTGCAGTTTGATAATCCGCAATATCGGACACATCAGATAGCGTATGATTACTGTAATCCATTGCAGTGGTGATGCAATCCATACCATTTTCGTGGGCTTTGGGTGCTGATGGTACCGAATCCTTTAACAAAAATCATACACCATACATTTTGGAAACCTTAATTTTTTTTTACTTGTTTATACTTAAATATTTTGGCGCATCGCAAGCCATGAAGTCACATTTAATTCATTAATTAATACAGTATTTTTTTTACAATTAGTTCTTTATTCAAATCTGTATGTAATCATTCACCTCAGCTCTGGTTACCATTACGTATGCTTAAGGGTGCGGCTGCACTGACGCGGAGCGGAGCGGAGCTGTGCAAAATTGACCAAGTACATTCTTCAAATTCAAATTTCGAAAGACTGTGATGCGGTGTCATTGGCCGAGCTCCCACAGCTCCGCTCCGCTCCGCGTCAGTGGAGCCGCACCCTAACACATGGTGGGTATGTCAGTATGTCGCCGCGAGACAGATTTTCCATCTTTTACTACCTGTATGAATAAAAGAGGGATGAATAGTTTATCTCGCGACGACACATTGTCGCACTAGTTAATCCTGTGCTAAGCCTACATGTTGCTTAGCCAAGTTGCCAATCGCTAACGCTTAGTAGCGTATCGTAGTTTTCCCTCTCTTCCATATTAGTGTGACAAAGACAGATAGCTGCCTTTCGTTTACGATTGACGATTAAGCGTTAGCGATTGGCAACTTGTCTAAGCACCCTGTACTGCTACTGAATATACAAACGATACTCTTCCTGGAGTATGTGTGGCCGCTCACGCGTTTCCACTACTGCTGCTGCTAAGTACGGTTTTTGCAATAAATATTATTTTTTCTTCCTTAAAAGTAAGGACTTACCATTGGTATGGTCCAGTGATGGCCATGTTCTTATGAGTTGCAGCCGCTGCTTTCGGTAAACCGGTGGTCCCACTGGTGGCGATCAGGAAGGCGATGGTGTCTTCAGGATCGAAATCTGTTGCCCTTGGGAAAATAGTTATTTATGTAATGTCAATCATAATCATATTTTTTTTGTATTACAACAACTAAGATCATACATGTGTAGAAGGAAATACGTTGAAACTGCAATAAATATCTAAATAAATATAATGGGACTATATCTCTCAAATCTCTGAAAACATTGTGGTGATCTAGTCCACATTATGCAGATGTATTTACATTATTTAATTTAATATAATATTTAATGTATTAGGTACATATAATAGTGATTATACGTTTACTTGAATTGCTTAATTAGGGTCATATAGCGTTCGCAAAAACGGGCGTCTTTCCTGTGGACATTGTGAAAGTCAATGTTAGGTTTTGACCATAAAATAATTCTTAAGAAAACATTTTACATGATCCAGGGATCACTAACAACGACAGGTGACAATGAGCTTTTATTTATAACGACATTTATTAATAAGTAATCGTCCCAATCTATAGGCTCTAGTCTTTTCCCACATTTTTTGATTTGAGTCATACAGCTGACGCGAAAACGGTCGTCTTTCCTGGGGACATTCCGAAAGTTAATGGTCTTGGGACATACAAATTAGGTTTTGATCACATAGTTCCTATAAACTAGAAGCCACCTATCGACTTGTATTCGTCTAACAAGAAAATTAGGGTTCTAGAGCCCTTAACACATTCCCTGTGCATGCATCACATGTGATGCGGTTGAAGGTATTGATGATACGTGAATGCAGCATACATGATGCACGACCCTATTTAAATATAGGGACAATTTGAAATATGCACGTACGAGCTAAGCTACGTTAACTTACCCGCACGTATCAGCTGTGAAAAGTGATAATTTGATAAAATTAGGTATTGGCGCACTTTTAATACTGTTGCCAGGTTATGCTTGAAATTTTGTGTGAGAATTTGCACGTGAGAGGTGACATTATCGATTTTCGCTGCACACGGAACGTGTTAACTTACATATATCCACAGGAAAACTTTGTAACCTAACTTACACAAACAAATCAGTATGACCCATTAACACAAACTTACTTAAACTCTTCAACAGGGGTATTATCTCCATATTTCTCTATGAAGTCCGGAAATCTGCAAGCATGTTGACTTTTATCGAATGTCACGACGAAAGCGTCCGACTCCATCGCTTTCAAAGCTAGCTTCACGTCTTGAACTCGATCGTTTTGGCAAAAGATAATCCTGGGGCTGGACACTTCAAAGGTTCTTTGAAGTTCTTCTACAAACAAGAACATATAAAAAAATATTAATAAGGAACATGTTGTCGCTTTGAGGACAAAATTAGATGCTGTAAATTTATTCAAAATCCACAAAATGTTGAATGATGCTTTTAAGATCAACTAAGCTTAGTAATATTTCACATGGTACGTCTTTTAAAACTTAAGCAAGTGTGAGCTGCTGTATCAATAAGTAGAAAAGTGAATAAGCTGAAATAATCACGGATGACTGAAATGGGCGTTGCAAATTAAAGGTACCTATAATTACGTAACTTTTAAATTTAATTTAGTCGGTGTTCCCCAGGGAACCACGTTGGCGCCTTTTATTTTACTCTCCTTAGAAATAAAATCACAATGTCGAAAATTTACTACTTACTGACACCCAAAGTCCTATCAATAGCAGCAACTACGACTCCCAGGTAGAGAGCTGCATAAAATGGTATGGCCAGGTCGATATGGTTGGGAGCCATGAGGGTCATGACGTCACCGCGTTGAAGGCCCAGGTTCTTGAGGGCGATGGCACAGCGAACTGTTCTCTCGAGGACTGATCTATTAGTTTCTGATTCTCCCGTCCCTCCATCGATCTGAAGTGTCAGATGCAAATAATATTAATAAGTGCAACGGTCTCAAAATACGGCAGCCGTACAGTCGAGTGCATTAATATATAGACCCATTTGTAAGGGATCAGTATGGAGAAGTGTATATAATATATATTAATGCCCTTGACTGTACCTCGAAAATCGAAATCTGTAAATTTCGGAGATTTTTCTCCGTCACTCTAATGCCACTTTCGTTGGAGTGACAGAGACAAATCCCCGAAATTTACGGGCTTCGGTGTTCACGGTAGTAGGCCAGGTTCAAGTTTAATCCCGAACAGTAAGTATAACTATAGTCGCAAGAATTAGACATGTTTTTCTTATTCTACATATATTTTAATGGCTAATTATAAACATCATTAGTTAATTAGTAAATAGAAGTGTGATAAGAGATCAAATGTTATCTCACGAATATCGTGTTTGGGTTGGGAGCAACGCAACAGAGCTGATAATACACTGTCATTATGACATAACGATCCTAATATTATTTTTCCCAGAGATTTTTCCACAGCTCATAAATTTAGACGTATATAGATAATATTTATTTATTTATTTATTTAAACTTTATTGCACAAAAGTAAAACTTAACGTACAAAAGGCGAACTTAATGCCATGAGGCATTCTCTACCAGTCAACCTTAAGGCAAAGCAGAGAGATTGTGGGCGGTGCTACATCTATCCAGTTAAACAATATGAACAAAAACATATATATCATATCTATACCTACATATATACCTACACAAATATATACACGAACTAACTACATACATACATTAAAATACATATTAATATTAAACCGATGAAATCAACTAAAACAGAAAAACTAACAATCCTTCATTCCGCTAGCAATGAGAGCACGTAAGGATTTCTTAAATATAAATTTACTTGGAGAATTTTTGATACTAAAGGGGAGTCCATTCCAAAGACGCGCCACTTGCACGGTGAACGAATTTGACATGAAGCCAGAATGGTGATGAGGGATAGTCAGAGACATATTACCGGAGGAGCGAAGTTGACGATCGCGAGTGACGCCATAGAACTTAAAGAGTGAACTAAGATAATCAGGAGATTGTGGATCATTAAGAATAGAGAAGAGGGTGCAAAGCAGGCGAATATTGCGTCGTTGGCGTATAGGAAACCAGCCAAGCTGAGACCGAAAGGAAGATATGTGATCGTATTTACGCAGACAGAAGATGAAGCGAATACAGCTGTTGAGAAGGCGTTCCAGCTTATTTAAAAGTTCTTCGTTTAAATCAGGACAACACACATCACCATAATCAATAATAGGTAAAATAAGGGCATTTACCAACAATACTAATATTCTATATTACATTGAGTGATCTAAGTACCAAAACTGTATTGGTAGCCATACAAGGTGGCCAAAAATAAGCAGGAATCCGTTGTTACATTCTTAGACTCAAAATAGGTATGAGGTTTTTGGAAATTCTGCTGAAATTTCGGACGTTAAAATTTTAAATTACATTTGTTAATAGCACTATAACAATATACTATTGACTAACACTACTTTTGAAACATGAACAAATTTCCTAGGCCTCTTTCTGCGCCCCAAATTGGTCCAGAACTTTACTTGCAACCATCTTGTATAATTGTATCGGGCATATTACTTGCGAAATGAAATCCGGGTCATCCTTGAGGCTCTGCAGCAGGATTTTCCCGAGATGATGTCTGTCGGAGGGTATCCCCGACTCGGCGACCACCCGGGATGTCAGCTCGCCCATGTACCAGTGTACCGAGTCGTTCACTCTTCTTGCCGGATACATTCTGAGGGTTGGTAAATTTTAGGGCTAAGGAAGAAAACCCCGCAAAAAAGACCATACCCATATATTTCAGTTGAATGTATTATTTAATTTGGGTCGATTGCAAAAAAATTGTACCTACATAGTTAAGACCTTCATCAAAACAAAAATCACTATCGCGTCAATTGTTTCACAAGAGTTGGTCATACAAACTATATATATGGTATAGTATACTATGTCCAATAAGTTTGGGCTGTAGTAAAAGTGGGTATATTTAAAGAATATAGATTCGTATTGTTGATCGCTCATAGAAAATTTGAATTTTTCGCTCTTTTTCAGTGCCAAAACTTGTTACACAAAATTTAACCTACCACAAAAATTATGATGTTAAACTTCGTTTTCATTAAAGCCCTTTAATTATTATTATTATGTACAATTTTTGTTGACCCTATTAAATATTTTTACGGCTCTCAGTGTGGCTAAAGGAGCTGTAGGGTTCTTAATTTGGCTGTACTGTACTGTAGTGAATTAAAAAACATTGAATTATTTTACTCATTTACATACCTTTTAGATAAAACCGTTATCGTTTTAAGCGGCCGTCTCTTCTCGCGGTACAATAGTAAGTAAGTACCTAAGCCTTGAAATGACCTTTCTTATTTATATAACATTACATACATAAGGCTATCTTATCTAAGTAGTTGTTTGGAAGATTGTTGACTTATAATTATAATATTATAAATCTGCCTTGCAACAAGACATACAGAGTGGCTCTAAAGAATCCGATGCTTCTGATTTAATTGAAATTGGGTATATCTATATATTGTCTATAGGCCGTGTGGTAACGGCAGTAATAATACACTTGTCACCACACTAACTCCTCCTGCGGGTGTCGTAAGAGTGAACTAAGGGATTGAAATATCACCGACCATTATTTGATAAAAGATTGATGATGGGCAGCAGCGTCATCATAGTGGACACATTACTGCGATCGCCAATCCGCTGGCCCAGCGTGGCGATTATGGGCATTTACCTCCTAATGGGTCTATATGCATAGTTAATAGGAGAGGCCTACGTCCAACAGTGGACTATTATAGGCTGATGATGTATATGTGTGTGATGTGAGTACACCTATTATAAGATTAATTACCCATAGACGAGCTTGTTGATTATATAAATATAGTGAAAATAATGGAATATAGTACTTAAATTGTTTTTGTAGAGTGAGGTAGTGGTAACATTTCAAGCATATAACCGCCATTAATACACATGTTATGTAGCCGTATGATTCATGACTTTGCGAGTCGGTAACGTAGGCAACGTTTGGTTTTAAGTAGGTAATCGCGCCTGCCCCAATAACACAGAGCGGGCGGGCGGAGAGAATATAGCTTTACGTATCGAATAAAACCTAACGTATCTTACTTGGCAAGTCATAGTACGGCTACCGTTACAGCAGTTCCTACCCAGTTGGTAGTGACCTAGGCTACGCAGGCTGAAAGTTGAAAGACATAAGTCATCATGTCTTTCTACTTAACTAGTAAGTACTGTGGAAAAATAAAAAGTACAAATCAAGATATTTAAAAATAAATAATTTGATTTGTGTTTTCGCAATAGATGGCAGCACCAGCTCTCTCTAGCTATTCTAGAAAACTGTAAAGTATTCTAATAGGAGATGCAGGCATGTATTGCTTGCCCTTAGAGAATGGTCAAAGCCTTGTAAACGATTGCATATACCCGAGAAATTTGACCGGTGGTTGCTAGGACCGAGTGGCCGAGGGGTACAGGCATCAGCCGCGAAAGCTGAGTACGTGGGTTCGATCCCCACCTCGGGTGTTAGGTGATCTTGGTCGTTTTTCTTTGGTATATGACATCCAATATTTATAATTTAGTAAGTACTAATAATAACTGTTCTTGCCCGACGAGAAACGAAACTATGAGTGTTCTCTTACATAATCCTACTACTAGATTTCTTTTTCGACCTCGTCAGCGCAATTTTTCAGTGCCACCAGCACGAACAGTTTCTCGCCGAAAATCTCCGCTTGTCCAGGCCCTTCACTTGATAAACTCACTCCTTGAATTAGCACCGCACTGTGATGTGTTTGCGAGTAGATGGCGGAAGGCGTTCTCCCTTCCGGAGTTGAACAACTTCTGAAGGGCCGTAAGGATTGGTTAAAAAAAAAAAAACAATTAAAACTGTTTATTTCTGAGACAAGTGCTTATTTCTATTTTAACATTGATTGCAAAATCTCTTTTGTATGAGATTATGATCTAGGTTTACCATTATGCTTTCAGAAGCTCAGCTGTAATTCCGTCTTCCCCAGACGCCCTGTTATTTTTAAGCTGTTCAAGAGCCATTTCACACAGGCTGATGTCCGGGATATCCTCTGTATAGTGCCGGGTCAGTCACTTACTTCATATGAAATTTATCAATTCTCAAATTCCGTGTGAAATAAACGTTTTTTAACCCGGGTTGCTTGATGGCGGTACATATGTAATGAATGCCAGAAGTTCTGTGAGACGATTAACGCACGGCCTTCCTCTGTGATGTGATAATTTATTCTTA
Organism: Thaumatotibia leucotreta; assembly: GCA_025490895.1. Classification (NCBI taxonomy): domain Eukaryota; kingdom Metazoa; phylum Arthropoda; class Insecta; order Lepidoptera; family Tortricidae; genus Thaumatotibia; species Thaumatotibia leucotreta. The sequence goes on from JALPQI010008173.1 coordinate 8,115, forward strand.
CTTGTTTGCCAAGTGTATTATTGTATTTATTAAAGTGTGTCTAAGTTTCACAGTGCCTTGGATCTCTGTCATGCTGTGAAATTGTATATATATAAATAAATAAATAAATGATTACAGAACCCTCAAAATTGTATATCTCCAATGCTTGTCACTCAAATAAATGATATCACTGCAGCGCAGGGAATTTCACTGCCAACAGCTTCAGAGGCAGATAGGGTTGCCAATTTTTTATGGCAGAGATACAATAAATAAAAAAAAAATATTAGAAATGATAGTACCTGCTTAATAGCTTCGTCACGATTTGTCTCTATTGTAAATAGTTCGATTCAGATTCAATGGAGTATTCATGGTAAATACATAATTATCTACATCATCATCATATCAGCCGAAAGACTGCCACAACGACCGGTACCGCGCCACCCACATCCATCTACTAATAATTTCTAAAATAAGTTTAAAAGTGTCGTGTTAACCACGAAATCACAGAATTAGATTTGGATAGAAGAAACAAGTTCATTCATTTGTAAGGCGGCCGAGCGTGTCAGATTTTGTACTGAAGTTGTTACTTGCCTATGATTTTAAATATGTCTCAGGCCCTTGAGTATTCATATTTTTTTGTGTTGTTGCAATTAATATTACTTAAGGAGGCATTATTAACTCGCCCTACGCGAACCACTCACGCTGTCACTTAATCAGCTGGGCTCGCCCTACGTGAACCACTCACGCTGTCATTCTATTAGCTGGAGGGCCGCAGGCGCGACGACGGCTCACCCTACGCGATCCACTCACGCTGTCAGTCTATCAGCCGGAGTGACGCAGGCGCGACGGCTCGCCCTAAGCGAATCACTCACGCTGTCACCCTATGAGTCTATCAGCCGGAGGGCTGCAGCAATGACATACGGTACTAAACCATGGTCGCTTACAATGGGCCTCATAAGAAGGCTCAAAGTTACCCAAAGGGCAATGGAGAGGCCTATGCCAAGAGTCTCTGCGAGATCGGATTTCAAATGAGACCATCCGCAGCAGAACCAAAGTAACCGATATAGCTCTTCGAATCGCTAAACTGAAGTGGGCGGGGCTCGTCGCGCGTGGATTGCGTGGAACCGATGGCCGTTGGGGCGGTAAGGTTCTCGAGTGACGGTCACGTACCGTAAGGCGCAGCGTGGGTAGGCCCCCCACAAAGTGGACTCTTGACCTGGTGAAGGTCGCTGGATGCGGGTGGCACAGGGCCAGTCCTTGTGGCAATTTTTGGGGGGCCTATATATTCACCAGTGAACGTGTTTCAGCTGATATGATGATGATGATGATGATTAAATCCTTATGTTTCTACCAAATATCTAAAGCAGTACTGCAAAATCTACATATCGCCAAACCTAGCGGTTGTGGCAGGCAGTAACACTGGAGTATCAGATTTGAGGAGTTAGATGATGAGAAACTCGCATGTTTCTACTTAATATCTAAAGAACTTCTTTAAAATCAAGATATCGATAAAAGATAAACCTTGCGGTTATTGTAGGCAGTACTGCAGCATCAGGAGTGAGGAGTTGGAAGTCAAGATCAGGTTGTTAGTATTTGATTATGCCAAACATGCTATATTTTCATTTTCACGTGTCTAACACTCTCGGTTAAGGTAAGCAGTACGTCTGCAGCATCAGGCTTTGAGGATACAAGGATACAAATATTATAATATTGCATTGTCATGGGGACTTGATAAGAGTTCCAAATTTTATTGATTTCGGTGCAGTAGAAGTGGTCGAAAAATCGATCACAAGATTTGAAGCATCGACGACAGTTGATACGCGGTGAAGTTAATAAAAACCGTTTAAAAATAGAATAAAATATACTAACACTAAGGAAATAAAACTATCTCTACAAATACTACACGTTAACAAATATTTACAAATAAAAGAAGAAGGCTGGCGGAATTACCTCGCTGAATAGCAATTGCTATTCGTTATGCTATTCGAATATAATAGTAGCTATGGTTACCCGGGACAAATTAAACTATGAGATAAATCATAATAGAGGAAACTTATTGAAATTTCTCTCAATCTAGAGGTTTTTGTAAAAAATCCTGTTTGTTACCATAAAGTAGTATCTAATCAATGCTGATACCTACCATGTTATCTTTAAACAACTCAAACAATATTCTATGTACCAAACGTTTGAAAGAAAATTTTCCTAACTAGTGCGGAAAAGTAAACTTTGCGCATGTTAAATTTTTCTTTTTAAGGTACTTGTTATGAAAAAAGTCGTTCGATACACGTGTAAAAACTTATTTTTAACTCGGGTGGTCGTCAAAAAAAATTTTTTGCACTTGTATCGAAATGTACTAATAATTAACACATTAGCATGCATTTGCCCCGGATGTCACTACAAAGAGAAAAAATATACAGGCATCATCAGTTGTCTCAACTGTCTGCCTAAATAACAAGAAATAAAAAAAATATATACACTATTAAAAATACTGGCAACCCTAGTAGAAGAGTTCAGATAAGCTAAGCGGACATACCGCTTATCGTGAATATTGTGATTGTCATTCTAATTACTTACACCTAAATTGGAGTTACAGAGGCAGAATCGAAATTTTAGATATTTTGTGTTTGTGATAGGCCTTCACACCGAACATAACATACATTTTTATAATGCACGCCTATGCTCAGAAAGTGATATTATGTAGGCTTATGATGGTACCGCATTAATCATTTTTCGTGCTTGCTGTCACGTTCTCACAAGTCTAGAAGTGCGATAGCACAGATTTAGATATTCAGTAGATGAAGTAAATAGCACCATTTGTATGGGAACCAAGCGTGCCGACTTTTCAGCTGTCACTTAGACGTCACGGTCGGCATTTAGGGATGAGAAAACCTAAACGATTCAAAGACACCAATGCCCCTCCAACCGCAACAATGCAGCCGTCTCTCTCGTACACATAGATTTTATATCTGTGGGCTCGCTTGCTCACTATTATATTTATTGTAGAACGAACAACACTAGTCGCTAAATTTGACGGACGAATGAGAAATGGACTGTACTACGAAGTCAAAGCGATACCCGAGAGTATCGCGTCTCATATTCATCACCTCTTTAACACACATGGTCGATCAAACGCTTAAAGCAAACACAGCAATGCAATGTAAACGCCGGTTTGTAACGTATTTCTATAGTTACTTAGGTACATCCTTGGACGCATAAATAAAAATACGGAAAAAATGATTAAAAATGAATTCACGCACAATATTATTTAAAAATTACTTACGTGTGGAGGGAAATATGTTTTTGTTTTTGTGCGCTGGAAATATTTGAGCTGGTGCAGTTAATTATCATGTATTTTGTTTTTTTTTCTTACGTGCGGCTACAACAGCTGACGTATGTGGACTGTCATTAGAAATGGCCATCTCAGTAGCTGCTACTGAGTTCGGACACGCGAAGTAGATACATTTTCTCAAACTTGCTACGGATTGTTGATGTTACTTACTTTGAATTAAACCCGGAAATACTATGTATCCGGTGTCATATGCTAAGATGATATGTAAAGAGATTTCATGTATTTATTTCACACATAGGACTGCAAACAGACTGTCTTTTGTTTTGAAACGTCAAATTGTGACACTAGGTCTTGACATTCAGCCACAGAAAAAAAATATCCTAAGAACTAATGTCTATACCACCAGGTAAAAGGATACCTCAAACAGATTTAAAAAAAAGTTAGGCGTGAATGTTTTTTTTAATGTTTTACAACACTGTACTATTGGTTTATTTACAAATTAAATAGTAGGATGGTTCGGCAAAATCAGCTCGTTTTATTTCATGGCAAGTTTGAGAAAAACACTATACAAATCTCGGCGAGAAACAGGGTTACAGGCCGCGTATCCCTATCTGGCCTCAGTTCCTTCGGCCAGATATATCTACTTGGCCTGTAACCCTTCGTTTCCCGTCCTCTATAGTAATGTACTATTGCTTCTTCTAGTGTATATTCATTTCTGTGTGCGAAAGTGACGCGTAGCACGATAATAGTATTTTATGCAATAGTGGTATTACAAGGGTCAAAAAGTGCGAGCGGCGTGAGTTGCGATACGAGCCCAAAGGGCGAGTATCGCAATTTAAGACGTCGCGAGCATTTTTTGAACTAGTAATACAACGTTGCATACTATACTTTTTCTACGACTAAGAGGCATAGTATACACAGAACTCATAAACGTTTGTTAGTCGTATACCTCGAAATCACAAAATTCTTGTAGCTTTTCACCTATTCGCGTTTCGCCGCGATAGCGTATTTTTTTGTTGCATGAAATATCGGTGGTATATTTTGTTACTCGCATATATTTTTAATAGATTTTTACAATAGTAGCAAATTTTGATGTAGCATGTATTATTAATAGCCTATTTAGTTAGCCGCATTTATTTTCAATAGATGTTTGCAACAGTAGCAAATTAATACAATAATACAGAAATGTTCCCTCCGTGTGAACTTGATTCATTTAAAACTCGAGAACCTTTCCGCTCCAACGGCCATCGGTTCTACGCCGCCCACTGCCACTTAAGTTTCTGCGATCCGGAGACCTATATCTTTTACTTTGGTTCTGCGCGATATGTTATAACGCGTTACAAGCAAATATCTATTGAGGTGAAAAGCGATTACAATGAAAAAAGGCAAGAAAGTAAATATGCTAAGAATTTTGTACACCATTGTAATTGGCTACCAGAAATAATTCTACTAGAAAAAAAAACTGTTAAGAAATTTTGAGATCGCGGCGAAACGCGAAAATGTGAAAAGCTACAAGGATTTTATGATTTCGAGGTATACGACTAACAAACGGTTTGTATAACTAATATAACATTGATAGCTCATCCCTACCTGCATTCCCAAGAACAGCAGGCAGAACATTAGAAATTAATGATGAAAAACTCATATTTTAGATAGATTTTAGGCACTGCACAAACTTTAATGCAAATCGATTCAAATCAACCCGAGCGCTATACTGCCTTATACTGAACTGGGGGCCGTCCACGAACTTCGAAATTCGCAAAAGTCGAGCATCCGTCTCTGTTACTCTAATAATAATTTTGTTCAAGTGACAGAGACAAATGATCGAAACTCAATGTCGGAGTTCGCGGCAGGACTTTCAACTGCTAGCGGAAAGCGGGAAGGTTTTTTTTTAATGCAGCTGTCATGGTCTATGGATAACTTTGCTTTTAAATTCGTGCTTACTTGCCTGTGATAAAATACTTTTGCATAATATGAAATTAGTTATTGGTACAAAAATATAATATATCAAATTAAAATAATTGAAAAAACTATTTTTTATTCTATTTTCTAAATATTTAGTTAATAATTGTAATTATTGTAATAAATAATCGCGTACTAATGTTGGTAGCAGTGTAAAAACTCGAAGATGGGAACAAATCCAATATGGCGTCCATCATGAGTGTGATGTGGCAGTCTGTGGCAGACCGCAGTACGTTTTTGAGTCTGTTCCGAAAGTGACGACGTCTGGCAGCGAGAGACGCCCATATATCTCGCGTGCCTTCTCTTTCCGAACAACGCTGCGACATTACGATACCGGCTGAGAGCATAGACTTATTAATTTAATAGACCGAGTCTATTATATCTGTGGGTGACGCCAGCAATGCCTGTCAACGATCTTTGTTTGGCTATACTAGTGCACCTAAACCGCAAATAGTAAAAGTGATTAAAATAAAGCTTTTCATGTATATTTCTGTTCGATAAGTGCACGGAATGTGATAAAAGTGATGACTTGTGTGGTTCCATGGTGTAAAAACCGCCAGGGTTACCTGAATGAACAAAATAAAGACATTACGTTTCACCGGTAATTTAGTTTTGACTTGAATTTTAAAATTTCGAACCTTATTAAGGTAAAAGTAACTGAAAATCTTATTCAATATTTGTTGCCGGATCCATGTGTGTAGCTTTGTGAATTAACCATTCGTATTTGCATTCGTAATGTAATTATAAATAGTGGGATTCAAATATTTGTATTGCATAGTGTTGTACTTAAGCGATCGATCGTGATATCGATAAATCTATTGATAGCCAACTCAGAAAATGAATCGATGTTTTTAATTTCCAACAGGTTTCCACAGGACACTGAACAAAGGCTAATATGGGTCAAAAATATCAAAAAGGCAGACGACTGGTACCCTAAAAAGTATTCAAAAATATGCTCCGCACATTTTTAAGCTGTTGTTTCAGGCAAGGGCGTACCCATAAGTGATTACATTCTGACGTAGTACCCACCATATTTGGTAATCATCCAATGTCATGTCAACCAGAAAGTAAAGTAAGTTTAGTTTAATAATGACACTCATGTGATACTTGTGTAGACTGATTAATTATAAAGAAGCCATCATACGAAAATTGTTAGGTATGCTTTAAGGGATGATAAGTTCCGTAAAACATGTTATAATGAGGGTTTTCTGAAATGCCGTTCATCAGGGCGGCAGCACTGAGGCGTCAGGTCCAGAAACTTGTCTAAATTCTCAGAGCGCCTATAGTTTCGTGTTTAAATGATTTGTACAAGTTAATAAAATTATGTAAAAAAATAAAATGACCTTCTTCTAGTTAGTTGTTCTTTGAGGCTAGGTAATTGTGTTTCTTAGCGGGACCTTACCGCTAAGTGGCGCCAACTAGTGGCATACGTTTTAGACAGAACACTTCTTATGACATTTGACATTTTAATTAAAGAAAATATTTCATTAATTTTGTGATTTTATTTTTATCCTAAAGTGTAGATTTAGAAATCATGACATATTAAGGATCGCAGAAGATCGTGATTCTGGGTAGGAAATAAGGTTTTTTCGCACTGTTCATCGCTACCGAATTTGGTAAAAATATTATTATTGCCGATAAAAGCATACGATGAAGACTGGACAACACTAATAGTAATGACATTTTATCTAGTCAGGTTGGTAGCATTGTTCAAGAAAAATTAAGAAAATGGAGTCGGTGATATAATTCACGACCGAGTAGAACTACCTTGTTTGTCTCTTTTTCCTTATGGAATACATACTGAGATGGTAAAGGATGACAATAGTTTGTTCAGGTATGTCTTAATACACGGAATCTTCCCTATATTTTATCTGTGGGCTGAGAGTGCGTTTTTGAGAAATAGACTATAGACTTTTGACAGATGTAATTATGTATATCTTTACAATAGTGTGCGTAGCTATGTAACTAGCAAAAAAAAAGGTCAGGAGTAGAAAAATGGATAAAATGGGACCATGATAAGCCACCTGGCCAAAAAGTGACACTTACGCCCTAATGCAGAAATTAATTCTTATGGTAACTGTCTGTCTGCACGGTATAGTTTTTACTGTAGAATTTAACTTATTTCCTCGCAAGATTGTAGAATGTTATAATTTATAATATAATAATTTTATGTTCATATTATAAACTACCTATTTGTCTAAACATACATGAACTTTGTACACTAATCACTAGTTAGCGTGTATGGTGTAACGGTTCAGAGCTATTGATAATGGCAAATAAACACAATACATGTAAGTTTTCTTCCCAACTCGTGTCGTTTTAAACCGACTAAGATAACAGACTCTCGTTTAGAAAAAAATACCCACTTTCAAGTTATAAATAACTATGAAGAAACAAATAGGTCTAGTAAATGCTTTATCATTGTTTGTTTATCATCTCTAATGTAAGCATGAAAAATTATAGCAAACACGACGAGGGGCAACATAATTATAATAATATGTTTACATTTTGTAACACAGGTATGTCTGAGACTTTATACTCTATTGCGTCGAATATCTACGTAGTAGGTACTTACTACTTACTAACTAATTCGACCGCTGTCAGAGAATTGATCATAACAATGAAAAAAAATATACAAAAAAAGTTGTGATTAAATATTAAGATTATATCATTTTTCAAAAGGAAGGAACCTTATTTTTCAGAAAAGGTACTCGATAGAAAGAGATCACACTTGCACGCGACATTTAGCGTAGGAATTTGACGTTGCGAGGTGGGAATTTGAACTTAATAGTATCGTAGCAAGAGTTATTATTTTTTTAAACGAGTTTTTGGAGATGGTTTTTTGTACTTGTACTAATATGTATTCCGTGGTTATAGCGCCGCTATACTTACTCAACATCGTATCTGCAACACTAACTTGATGGGAAAAACTCCCTTTTTAAGAGTGAAACAAAGGTTACATTGCAACGATATAATATTTTTGGTACCTACGTTACTGTTCAACAGTTGTTACTTATCATATCAAACAGAAGAAATAAAATACACGTTTCAAGTAATCAAAATATATTTGTATTTGGTGAAAAAACTTAAATTACCTATTTTTTCATCACACTTGCTGTCTAAGCGCGCCATTGCTTGCGTGCCTAGCGGGAGTAATAGAAAAGTGAAATTCCCTAGGGAGTAATATAAATGTCAGTACGTCATTTAATAATATTCTGTCTTAAAATTATTTTTTTGTCCGTAAGTGTGATGAAAAACATTGTATGCATCACGGTCGGTAAACGGAACACTAACTCGAGTCATAAACTCTAACACTCTCGCTCGTTAGTAATTCCGTAATATGTAATAATAGTAGATTGTGCATCAAGGGAGGTATCCCTTGATGCACAATCTACTATTATTACATATTTATGAGTTGTGTTTTGAGAAGTACATAAATTTAAATATTAGATGTCACATAACAAAGACGCATACAGTGTTATTGCATAGCTGTTGGAATTCCTTAATAAATAATATAAAATAAAATAAGAAAGAAAAAATACTGAAGTTTACTCCCAGCCAGTTGGAGTGGATGGAGTAGCCGAGTGGTTTAGGCATCAGCCGCGAAAGCTAAAAAAAAAATCACAAATCTCACTTCCGGCGTTGGTAGACTTCGGTATTTTTCCTTTGGTATAATTATGTATTTATTTAAAAAATTTTGTTCTAAATAATATTTTTATACCACGTCGGTGGCAAACAAGCATACGGCCCGCCTGATGGAAAGCAGTCACCGTAGCCTATGGGCGCCTGCAACCTCAGGGTGTCACATGCGCGTTGCCGACCCAATAAAAATAACGTTGGCACAACAAAGTGGCTCCACTCCACCTGATCGTAAGTGAAAAGTAGAGCCCAAATCGCGGCGGCAACGAACAGGAGACAATCAGTAACCTGTTAGTTGCCACCGCCTTGCTGGCCCGCTAGATGCTGGTAAATACACCGGCTGACCCCGAAACACGGCAAACACAAAGGTAAGTCATTTCACGGGCGTTTACACCGAATGTACGGTGGTAGCCAACCAGGCGGGTACTAGTAAAAATACCCTACCACCGGCTGAGAAGCTGGATACTCAGTATTTCCCTTAGTCGACTCCTACGACACCCACGGGAAGAGAGGGGCGGTGATTTTAATTTAATCAGAGCCAAGTTCGCGTTCAATGATATTATTGTATTACCAATTAAATTTTAACTTTAACTTTGCACGCCTGATAAGGCAGATCATGTGGAAAATGCAGCTTTTAACACCAAGTTACCTGTTTATAAATGACTAACCCATGTTCAGCAATAAATAATTTAAAATATTATCTAACCGTGAGTACCTAACCACGTATTTAAGTCGATGATTGCTCGACCGCCGAAGGTGCTCCGGACGAGGCATAATGGGTCGAAACATGTCGAGTAATCATCGCCTTAAATAGGTGAGTAACCCGGTTCGATAATATTTTAATATGTTTGAGTCGCACGTTAGTTATAATTATAAATAATTTCATTTCATTTCATTTCAGTTCATTTCGCCCCCGAGTCGGGTTCCCTCAAGCGAAAGAGTTAGAATTAGTAAATTAACTTCATTCAGCTTGCATTTGTATTGCTATCTCCTTAACTTTGACTCGATTGACCTTTGTGGAAGCTGTTTGTGGTATTGTGTCCAAGAATATAACTCCTCCTCTTAGTTGTTTATAATCAGGCAAATTATCTGAAATGGAAGATAATTATAAATATTAGGTGTCAAATACCAAACAAATGCCTGGATGCGGGTGGCAGAGGACCGGTCATTGTGGCAATCTTTGGGGGAGGCCTATGCTCAGCAGTGGACGTCTTTCGGCTGATATGATGATGATACCAACCAAAAAAGACCAAGATCACCAACGTCTGAAGTCGGAATTGAACCCACATGATCTTTCGCGGCTGATGCCTTTACCGCTTGGTTTTAGCAACTACCGGTCAAATTTCTCAGGTATATGCAATCTCTTACAAAGCTAGGCGCCTTTAACCATGCTCTAAGGGCAAGCAATACATCCAATACACCTATCCGAATACCTTTCGGTTTTATGGTAAGAGAGCTGGTTCTGCTATCTACAGAAGTTTTTATTCCTGTGGCCTATTTCACCATAATTACAATTGTGACAATTGTAAAATATCACTGTTACTGATGTCACAGGCCTCCGTAGGTTACGGCTACCGCTTACTGTCGGACGGTCCATGTGCTTGTTTGCCACCAACATAAAATTATTACTAATAACGTTATTATATCGTTAATAAACTACTTTTTATTTTCCGAAACCCGTGACAATTGTCGCAAGGTTTAGTACATTTTTCATTAATTCTTGACATGAGGTTCGGCTTATGTCGGAATTTCGCTACAATTGTCGTGATTTTTGTGACAATTGTAATTTTGCTTCGCATAAAAGTAGCTATTTACTGCTGATTTATTAAAGTTCCTGCACTAATTTTTATACTGGTGGCAAACAAACGCACGGCCCTTCCGATGGTAAGCGGTAACTGTAGCCTATAGGCGCTCCCTATTGGAGAAACCGTAGATTTACAAATTGTAGGACTTGTCAATGTTGTGAAATTGGGGCCTGATATTGACTGACTATTCCCCTACAATATTTATTACATAATTACCTTTCACGATTTGTTTTATGTCTCCAGCGCTTACATCATAACCTGGCCTTCTCACCACGCAAGCGACCGGTAACTCTCCTTGCTTCGGTTCCGGTATACCGGTCACAGCTACATCTAACACCCCTGGGTGTTGACGGATTATCTTTTCCAGCTCTAAAGGGAAGATCTGTGGATCAAAATAGTACGTTACATCAGAGGCAGGGAAACGCCGAAGCATGTATAGTGCTTTTCTCAAACAAACAAAGAAAAAAAAAATGACAATGTTATCGAAATTTAAAAAAATAGTTACTTTTCAGGCCTAGGTCTGAAAAGAGTTATGATATTCCATTTCCATCCCAGTGACTTACTGCGCCCTAAAAGCGATACTTCCGAATCTATTTTAAGGAACGTGAAGACAATTTCATTGGATGTTTGAGAAAAGTTGTTTTTATGTCGATTAAAGATGAGGTAGCAGACCTAACGTCACTTACAACACTCGGTTGTTTTCTGTAATAATTGCAGCGTTAGTCACATTCTTATAACAGAGTTGATTTCATTCTTAGTGTTTCTTTTATGCAAAATATAGAGTTACAAAATATGCAGAAACATTTCTATTTACGACCAAAATTTCAAAGAATTTCAACATGTTTGCAACATGCTTAACACGTTCCACGTGCAGCGAGAATCGATAGTGTCACCTCTCACGTGCAAAGTCTCACACAAAATTTCAAGCATAACCTGGCAACAGCATTAAAAGTCCGCCAATACCAAATTTTATCAAATTGTCACTTTTTACAGCTGATACGTGTGGGTAAGTTAACGTTGTATCCTTATATTTAAATAGGGTCGTGCATCATATATGCTGCATTCACATATCACCAATACCTTCAAATGCATCACATGTGATGCATGCACAGGGAACGTGTTAACTGCGCAATTAACCATACTTGTACGGAGTTTCAAGGGTTCGCAGTAAGCGTGAATAGGCTTCAAACCTAATGTGCAAAAATGTGTCTTAAACCGATTGCCCTTTGCTGAAAAGTAAGCGACTAAAATAGGCTAATAAATGAAAAAACCCTTACTTGATGACTAATATTATTTACGTAAAACTTAAGCAGCAGTTTGATTCGCTCCACAAAGAAGAAGTTATAGTTCTCGTCTCTGTAGAACATGTCTCCGGTCTTGAACCAGCCGTCTTTGGCGAAAGCCTCTGCAGTCGCTTCAGGGTTTCTGTAATAGCCCTTGATGATACCAGGACTTTTGACCCACAGTTCTCCATTCTTGTTGGGTTCGTAGATGTCCTTTTGTGTTTCAACATCTACGAGCTAAAATTGAAAAGAAATTGAAATTGATTAGTGCTGCGTGAGTAGAGAATATTATTTTATCGACAAGCGTATCGTAATGGTCTCTAAAACGAGTTCTGGTGGCTTATTCTAGTCACCCGTTAACCGTTTATCTTGCTTCGCGTCACTTTCGCTCTCGAATAAACTTGTCGGTAACGACAGTTTGACGATTAAGCACTAGCCCATCATAAGCCTCCTGTGCGAGTGACTTACTCTATACTGAAAAGCTCCTAAGGGCTTCCCAGAACCAGGGGCTGTGCCATCATCCAGGAACACCATATGTGTCAGCTCGCTCATTCCATATGCGTTCAACACATCTGTGTTGGGCGCTATATTCTGAAACAAAAAATCCATTTGTCTCAATGTGGCCTTGTGGTGACGGAATCGGCAGTAGGAATAGGTACATTTGTCGCCACCCCAACTCTTTCCGGCAGGGGTCATAAGAGCCGACTAAGGGATTGAAGTGTTACTGACCATGATAGAAGATTGATGATGGGCAGCAGCGTCATCATAGTGGACACATCGATCGCCAATGCGATTGCTCAGCGTGGGCATTTATCTCCTAATGCATCTACGAGTATATGCATAGTTAATATGAGAGCCCTACGTCCAGCAGTGGACTGATATAGGCTGTTGAAGTGGTCAGTGGGTAGGATTCAGAATGGGCCGTTAACGCATCACTAATATTGTTTCTTATGTATTTGTTCTTGTCCCGTGTATTGTTAATCTAGTAATCTAGTTATAACTTGATTATACATATAAACAAGTTCACGAGTAGATCACATGTTTACCTTAATCTTTTGAATGAGGTCTGGAGTAACAGCGCTGCCCGCTAAGAAAATAGTATCGAAACAGGTCAAATCACACTGCTCATTGCCCTCCGGGGATATGAGTGTCGTCGCAAACGTTGGGCTGATGATTGTGAAAGTTGGCTGCAATAAAATAGATTTTGTCAAAGAAATATACAAGCTTCCATCGCTGACTGTACTTTTTAAGTCATTTCGCCTAGTGTTCATCAAGAAGAGTGTAACGAGCCCAAACTAGATACGGTTACGTTATTTAGTTTCAAAGTTCCGGTGAGCACCTTCCGACTCTAACACCAGATCAGCAAAGCTAGCCAAGATGCCATTCTGCAATCGTTTACGATAAGCGATAAGTCTCGTGACCATAAAGTATGGAAATGGTCACGTGACTTTTCGTACGAATCTGTCATTCTCATACATTTATGACTTATCGCTTATTCTACACAACTGCAGAATATCATCTTGGCTAGGTCGACAGGTCCACGACATTACATTGCATGGTCATCAGCCCGTAAGAATGTCTACACATTTTAGCTCAATCGGTAACCGGAAAGTGGATTAAATGTAATTGGCAAGATTTGATTGGCAGACTAGCCTATGCATAATTTACCTACTACGGTGGAGGGTATCTCCTTTAAGGGTATTTCTCCGAGCGTTTCCACCGCCGTGACTTCGGTGGCAACATTATTATCCGATTTCCGTGGATATCTCATACATTTTTTTGGATATCTTGGTAGTTGTCAACTACTTCTACCAATATAATATCCTAAAGTTCTTCTATCTCTCACGGGATTCGTGTGATATGGCTGCCACCGAAGTCACGGCGGTTGAAACGCTCGGAGAAATGACCTAAAAATAAAGTGCTCAGAAAGTGCGTTTTGAAGGGGAACACTTGTGCATAGAAAGTGAGCATAGTAATTTTCCGCACAGTGCTACATTGTAATATAATCAAGTAAAAATGTTATTTTGTACTCACTACGTTCGTGTTTTTAGATCACCGACAGTCGTGCCACAAAACCCCACTTTCAACACTTATATCATAAATAACCATTATATACCTTGTAAAAATTGATGAGCTCATACGCGTGGCTCTGCGTTATAGTCTGCGAAGTCTGTAGCCTGGTGAACTGTAGGATTGGAGACATCACATAACATAAGAGGCCGGTCACCCATTGCAGTGGTGACGCAAGCCACGCCATTTTTGTGGCTTTTGGGTGGTGGGGGTACCGACTCCTGAAAATATTAATTTTGTTTAATTTTAATTGACTGGACAGGTTTATCTCCCAAAAGTTACCGTAGGTAGTTATAAACTCCTAAGGAAAAATATCTAACGACACGAAAAAAGAAAAAAGATTTTAGTTTGTCCGGAAACCAGGTATACGAGAGAAAACAAATGAAACTCTGTTGGAATGATAATTAAATAGAATCTGAGTGAAGTTCGATGTTAATAAGTAGTACAGATAGAACTATGCGCTTTATGAGGATAAAAGTAGCTTTTTCGAAAGGCTTCTACTTTACAGGTGATTTTTCAAAACACCAAATAAATTGATGTTGCTTGGCACATTTCTACGAGTATGGGGACTCACTAAGCTCAGTCGTCCATAAATCATTACACTAATTACTTGGCAATGATTTTTCCTCGTCGTTTGAAATCATAATATAATGTACAAATATTTTCTCAAAGTATTCATACACACGACAAGCCTCGTTTACCAGTTTCTGACTTGAAACAATGACGAGAAAATGGATTAATATCAGCAAAACATAAGTTGTAGAACAAACTACGTCTAGTAATTTTTTGTTAGCTACCTTTACCACTTAGCCACGGTCAAATTTCTCTTCTAGGTGTTCCTATCTAGGTCATGATTGGCAATCCGTGGACACACTGATACGGCTTGCAAAGCCACTATTTCATCATCATCGTCATCATATCAGCCGAAAGACGTCCACTGCTGAACATAGGCCTCCCCCAAAGATTGCCACAATGACCGGTCCTGCGCCACCCGCATTCAGCGGACTCCTGCGACCTTCACCAGGTCATCAGTCCACCTTGTGGGGAGCCTACCCACGCTACGCCTTCCGGTACGTTTCGCCAATATTTGAAATTAAGAAAAAAAATGTACCTGGGAATTTTATGGCGAATCTAACACTTCACATCTTCATTGAGGTGAGTCTTTAAAGTTACGCTCAATTTTTCTTACCATGTATATGGCCCAGTAATCACCATATTCTTGTGGGTCGCGGCTGCGCCTTTCGGCAGGCCAGTGCTTCCACTAGTGGAGATCAGGATTGCAATGGTGTCTTCAGGATTAAAATCTGTAGGCCTGGAAAAGTACGTTTTACTACTGAGGAGTGTGGTCTGGAAGGACGATATGGGCGAATAGTAATATTATTTTGAAACAGGCTATCCCGTACGAGGAATGGTGCGCCATTTTTACAAATATTCATATTTTTAAGAACTATACAGGATGTAAGTCTAATACGGGCGAAGCTCTTGACGGGTGTTAGTTTACGACATAATAGGTACATTAAAATAACTTTTTCTCAAACTTGCTACGGAATGTTGATGTTATTTACTTTATATTAAACCCGGAAATACTATGTATCCGGTGTCATGAGCTAAGATGATATGTAAAGAGATTTCATGTATTTATTTCACACCTAGGACTGCAAACAAACTGTCTTTTGTTTTGAAACGTCAAATTGTGACACTAGGTCGTGACATTCAGCCACAGAAAAAAAAAATACCTTAGAACTAATGTCTATACCACCAGGTAAAAGGATACCTCAAACAGATTTAAAAAAAAAGTAAGGCGCGAATGTTTTTTTTTAATGTTTTACGATACTGTACTGTTAGTTTATTTACAAATGAAATAGTATGGTTCGGCGAAATCAGTTCGTTTTATTTCATGGCAAGTTTGAGAAAAGCACTATACAAATCTCGGCGAGAAACAGGGTTACAGGCCGCGTAACCCTATCTGGCCTCAGTTCCTTCGGCCAGATATATCTACTTGGCCTGTAACCCTTCGTTTCCCGTCCTCTATAGTAATGTACTATTACTCAAAATTAGAGCAACAAAATTTTCCCTACAAAATAATTCGGCGCGCAATGTAGAGCAACATACGCGAGTTAAGCACTCGTTGACAGCTAATTTCATAAGACAAGTGCTTGCCATAAGACAAAATTGGCTGGTAATTTATATGAAATGTATGTCTAAGCGTCCCTATGGCAAGCGAAAAAGTGCGACGTTTAATGTAAAAAAAATTGTTTGCTTATAGTATTTATCTTGTAATTTTAGATAGAATATTGCATTTGAAACAATACTCAGACGATCGAGCTAAAATTTTGTGTACATAATATGTCAATGGATGGATGATAATTAATTAAAAAAAAAAAAACGATATATTTAAGCTGGTCTCTGTAAAGTGACGTGCTGCGTTTACGGGGCAATTTGTTAATGGGAGTTTTGCTAACTACCTGCACTTGGTCTTGATTATTCACTTGTAGCGACCAAGTGCGGGGTTCTCAAAACCGGCGCAGCTAGAAGGTGTTAATGTTTCTCGTCAGTCTGTCTGCGATCACGGGTATTATCAAACCGGAATCAGAAAGGGATTCGAGAGTACTGTTGACACAACAAATGGCACAATATTTACCAAGAAAAGAGTTGTTGATAGATGTAGTGAGTGATTAATTAATCTATTTTGTCTGTAAGTCTTTGCACTTAAAGTATAAATATATGAATATATATGTTGTGTCAATAGTACTTTCGAATCCCATTCTAATCGCGGTTTGATAATAACGTTAAACGTCAGGATAATATTAAACGTAAGACCCGTCTGTCGTTAAAATATGAGTGATAATCGTGAAAGTTTAAATCAATATAACTTACTTAAAAGCCTCGATAGGGCTTTTATCCCCATACGTCTCCAAGAAATGTGATAAGCTACAAGAATACTCGTCATTATCGAAGCTGACGATGAAAGCATCCGACTTCATTGCATTTAAAGCTTGTTTCACGTCGAGAACACGTTCGCTCTGGCAGAAGATCATCTTTGGCCTGGATACTTCGAAAGTGCCTTGGAGTTGCTCTACAAGTATAAATTTCAACAATATTATAATATCTTTATGCATACTTAGATTTCGACTTGGTCCAATGGCTAATGGTGCAAAAAAATATGCACAGTTAAAGCCTTAATCAAAACAAAAGTCACTTTTTTTTTACATTTTATTGGTACTACTTTATTGGCTTAATTAATATGTATCATGATCATATCAGCCGGAAGATGTCCACTGCTGAACATAGCCCCCCCCCAAAGATTACCACAATGACCGGTCCTGTGCCACCCGCATCCAGCGGTTTCCAGCGACCTTCACCAGGTCATCAGTCCACCTTGTGGGGGCCTACCCACGCTGCGCCTCCGCTGTGGGTACGTGGCCGCTACTCGAGAACCTTCACGCCCCAACAGCCATCGGTTCTATGCGCAATGTGCCCGGCCCACTGCCACTTCAGTTTAGCGATTCGGAGAGCTATTTCGGTTACTTTGATTCTGCTGCGGATGGTCCCATTTCTAATCCGATCTCGCAGAGAGACTCCTAGCATATCCCTCTCCATTGCCCTTTGGGTGACTTTGAGCAGGTATACATTAATATGTATACCTGTACCAAATTTCTAAGTTCTAGTACTAATAGCCACTGAGCTATGCTGCGGACAGACGGACGGACATGGTGAAACTATAAGGGTTTCTAATTTACTACGGAACCCTAAAAATGATACTTACTTACACCCATAGTTCTATCGATTGCAGCCACGATTACTCCTAAATAGAAGGCTGCATAGAACGGTATGGCCAGATCAAGGTGATTGGGAGCCATCAGGGTCATAACGTCTCCAGACTTGAGGCCCAGCTTCTTGAGAGCAATGGCACAGCGAACTGACCTCTCAAGGACCGAACCACTGGTCTCCGATTCGCCTGTTGCTCCATCGATCTAAAATAAAACAACATAATTGGTATGTATGTACAGCGTTGTCCGTGTGGTGACGTCAGCAAGAATACTTTTGTCACCACCCGCTGGTGTCGTAAGAGTCGACAAAGAGATTGAAGTGTCACTAACCTTCTTTGATTTGGTTGATGATGGGACGTCAGCAAGAATACTTTTGTCACCACCCGCTGGTGTTGTAAGAGTCGACTAAGTGATTGAAGTGTCACTAACCTTCTTTGATTTGATTGATGATGGGCAGCATCATCATACTGGACACATTACTGCGATCGCTAATCCGCTTGCCCAGCACTGCGATTATGGGCATTTATCTCCTAATGCGTCTATACGCATAGTTAATAGGCGTGGCATACGTCCAGCAGTGGACTGAGATAGGCTGATGATGTAATGTTACTGTTCAGTGAATTTACCCCAAAGGCGGTATAATATTAGTGTAACGTTATTCGAGGGTTCTCTCCAAAAGGTTACGTCCGATCCATCAACGTATTATTATACAGGGCGAGATAGGCTGATGGTGGTATGTGAATTGGTATGTATAAAGGTGAGTATTCCATATGTAAATTATTGTATTGTGCTACTCAGGAAGGCTGAAGTGTCAGGCAGTGCCAGATTAAATTCAACAAATTTTAAACTAAGGTGCACAGGTCACTATACTAGCCAACCCGATGAACCTTGATCCCTCTGACAGCTGTCAGTTCCATACATTAGTTTAGGTCGAAAGAAAGGGACAAGGGACAGCCATATACGACCTATAAAGATTTATAGATTTGGCTACGGAACCCTAAAAACATTTTTGGGAATGTTACCTGCAAAACATAATCTGGATCATCTTTTAGGCTCTGAAGAATAATTTTCCCAAGATGGTGTCGATCGGTGGGTATCCCTGACTCTGCAATCACCCTGGATGTGAGGTCACTCATGTACCAATGGACAGAATCATTCATTCTCCTTCTCGGATACATTCTGAAAAACAAAATCAAAGTCCAAAACGAATTTAGCTACTTACTATTGTGGGATGCCACATGCGTAAGCACCTTCGCCGCCTCGCACCTGGGTCGCACAATTGACAACATTTCATATTTTTTAGTGCTAGTTTTAATTGTTTGTTTTGAAAGAATTCAATATTAAAAGATGCACGTATCTTT
Organism: Thaumatotibia leucotreta; assembly: GCA_025490895.1. Taxonomy (NCBI): domain Eukaryota; kingdom Metazoa; phylum Arthropoda; class Insecta; order Lepidoptera; family Tortricidae; genus Thaumatotibia; species Thaumatotibia leucotreta. The sequence continues at coordinate 27,273 of JALPQI010008173.1, forward strand.
TTATTTTTCACAAAAATTACTATTTTATCACGAAAATCCCTTTTTATTACTACTTCGAGCAGAAAGAGCGTAAGTTACAATCGTCAAGAATCAGCTAAATGACGTCACAAGTGATGTTTCGTACACATAAGACAACGACGAAAAACGGTAACAAGTGTCAAATGTCACTACCAAACACAAGTGACATTCCAAAAACAAGTATTTTTGGTTAAAGTGGCAGCTTTAAAATTTTTTAACAAAAATATTGCGAAATAAAATTAAAAAATATTTTTTTTGTGATCTACATGCGTATATCTCGAAATGGTTTTCGATTTAGGGACTTCGAAAATTTTTAAACATTGTCAATTCACGCCGCAGGCGCGGCTGCCGAACTTACTGCCTCAAAAAAAATTACAAAAAATAATACATGTCCCTTTCCAGCAGTAACTACATATTTATTCCTTTTGCGGTAGACACGACCGGGTGTTGGTGCGCAAAAGCCAAAAAGTTTATAAGGGAAGTGGGACGCCGCCTTCAAGAAAGAGGCCTGGACCCTCGCTCCAGCTATGCTATTCTCTTATTCACACATTGGACGCTGCGTTTGTCAACGAGCTCGACGTCGAGACAGCCTTGTCTAAAATCTTATCTGTTTGATTTGACATTAGGAATCGAGGCTGTGAGCGAGGTTGTGGGCGAGTTTGTCGCTGTTTTTCGTTAGAGAATACGAAGTTCGTACATTAAACGTCAAACTCTCGACGCAGTGTAGTTCCAGCTCACGCCGTATTCGTCGCCGAGCACTAGTGTCGTTTAAAGTACATTAGTGAATACCATTTTTAGAATTATAACTAACGTGAGACTCAAACATATTTAAATATTTATAACACGGGTTACTCACGTAATTTAAGTCGATAATTGCTCGACATGTTTCGATCCATTTAGAGGATCCTCACGTACACGTCGGGCTTTGGTCGCGGATACTCCATGATGAGGATCCTCTAAATGGATCGAAACATGTCGAGCAATTATCGACTTAAATTACGTGAGTAACCCGTGTTATAAATATTTAAAAAAAGTGAATACCATTTTTAGGCTCGACGCTGCCGCAGCGCTGACACAGCGCTGACAGAAAGACGGTTTCCTTAGTGAATAACACTGCAGATTTTTCCTGGTGCAGAGGCTTTCCATTGCAATACAACGCGGTAACGCAGCGAGCGTAATGGGCACCTTTGCACCGGGAGCGTTGCGGGGGGTCTCTTTCAGTAGGTAAGTTAAGTAGTTTCTATTTAAGTGTTTACTTTAAGATTAGTTTTACTTATTTTTATATTTCGTTTTTATGTTTTAATAGATAAGTATTATTTTTTAAGTTTGATTTAAGTGAATTTATAATAATTTCATTTGTTTCTGAAGTTAATAAGTTATTTAGTACTTTTTGTTTTTCTATTATTCAACCCCCACCGAAAGAATATGGGTCCCAAAAAAGTTTTTTCTAAAATCAACATTTTCGGAGTCCCTCGAACATATGATCCGTGGGACGAAAAAATATGAAACAATTGGATAAATTAATGAATAGGTACCTAAATAGCTTATTATCTGATTGTTTATATTTTTTCGACCCATGGATCATATTAAGTGATAAGTAAATATTAAATGATAACTATTTTGAACTTTATCGGCTCAACGATTTAGAATAACTACTAAACACTACCATAAACATGGCCCGACATGCTCTTGGCCGGTTTTTTTAGCCTAACCAACAAAATAAAAACTACTTTGAAGTACGCTGTACTTACCTTTTAGAATTCTAATTTCGAACACCACCAGTTCAAACGCCTTTGTTTTTGAAGCGCTAGAGGTAAACTGTCTTATTTATATTAAACATTATTATGTCTATTTGATAGATAATGTTTATCTTATTTATTTGAATAAGCTGCCGGCTTGCGATAAAGCAGGGGTCGGCCACCTTTTAGCATCCAAGGGCCACAAAGTAGTTAACGAAATTGACGCGGGCCGCACTTTGTTAATATGTAGGCCTTATCGGTTGTCAATAAGGAAGAGTCGAATAAACCAGTTTACATTATGCAAATAACATCAGATCTCATCGAAGATTTTTTATTTTTATTTATCCAATTTGGCTGGAAACTGTAAAACCGTGTGCGTGCGTGACTTTTCGGCTCTCCAGATTCCAAACAATTTTTTTAAAATTATTGGACAAAAAGGCATTTATATGAAATTTTCAAAATAATGGTCCGATTGCGCAGAAATTTGGCATACGGGTACTACGAGTATGTGAGCCAGGAGTGATACTCTGAAAAAAAATTGAAAAGCATTCAACATGACGGCGCCCCGGAACGAAAAGCCAAAATCTCGAGTAAGTTAAGCGAGCCCGAAGGGCGAGTTTTCAGCTCGGGAGGGCCAAAGGCCCGAAACTTCACTTCGGGGTCCCGAATCTCAGTAATTTTGGGCGCGGTTGAAGGGACGGAACATTGCTAGAACCAAAATGTATATCTATGTTAAGTTAAGCAGTCGGAGGGTGAGCTTCAGGGTGGGAGGCCGAAGGCCGACCTTGCGGAGGGCCGAATGCCCGGAGCTTCACCTGAAGAGCACCACCTCTAAGTAATTTAAAGCGAAGCCGAAGGCCGAGCTCCGAGAAAATTTAGCTACCAAGCGTTCAACTACCCCAGTATAGCTACTGCCGAGCTGAGCCAGAGTTCGCTTCAAACCCTTGCGAAGGCCGCAGGCCGAGCTGCGCGTAGGGCCAAAGGCCCAGAGCGTCACGATCAAGCCCACGCGGTACAAATGCCCTACCTAACTGTTTTAACAAGCGAACTGAAGCGCCGGAGACTAGAGGGTAAGCTTCGAACCCTTGCGAAGGCCGCAAGCCGTGCTGCGCGTAGGGCTGAAAGTTCGGAGCATCTGACAGTGGCGCGACAGTTTGCGAGGCTGAGCGTGTTATGACTACATCGGACATTGTTGGTATTTCAAGAAGTTCTTTACTTCTCCTCTGAAACCCAGTGCAAAATTAACGTTCAAAGATAATAAGGTAGACGAATTTACTTTCACGCCAATAAGTCGAAAAATGCATGTTTCTTTTTTTTTATATAAGAGGGCCCAACAGCAAAGGCAAATTGCATTGCTATGTTGAATTATTAAATTTGTTATTTGAATTTAAAACTATACTCTTATTCAATTTAATACTTTACAGTTTGTCCCTTTACTAATTTTATTTTGCTGTTCCTGGTATCATTTTAATTGTCAGCCATAATTATGTGAATTTCATCCGTAGAATCGTGGATTATATATTATACTAAGATATGACGCGGCGGTGTAAAAAGGGCGCGGGGGAAACCGAGACAACAATAGTATTGCTGCGCCACTGTTGCCATGCCACTGACACGAAATAGATATGTTTTAATAATAATAATAAAATTGTCGCCTACGATTTAAGATTAGGTTTTCTGTTAATGTGTATGACCTTTGATGAGGTTCGTGATTTTAACATACACGATATACAAAATAGTCGAGGAGGCCGTAACTGACCCCTTCGCGGGCCGCTGGTTGCCGACCGCTGCGATAAAGGCCTCCGTATGGCAAAGTTGTATCTAGGAGAATATTTCGCAATGTTTCTCTGAAATTACCTGCATACCTTTGTATTTGAAACATTGCGAAATAATCTCCTAGATACAACCAAAATGTAATTCTGAAATAGTACGGTAAGCAATAAGACAAGTCACGTGACCATAATAATGCATGGAAATGATCGTGTGAGTTTTTTCGTTCAGATCTGTCATTCTCATATATTTATTACTAAAGGGGCAATTTACCTTCCTAAATCAGTCACTGACGACAGACTCCATAATATGCTAGATACGATTAAAAATATCTCCGTATGTGTCTTACATACTGCGTTGTCCCTGTCGGCAGTGACTGATTTAGGAAGGTGTAATTGCCCCTTTATCATTTATCGTATGCGATTGCAGAATTACATCTTTTTTTATTTGAAATGGGCTTACTCATGGCCACAGACTAGCCAAGGGCAGGGGTCCATATTGGCACTTATACAATTTTTTCTTCGAATATTTTTACTAATACCGTTTTTTACTCATAATCATCATTACTCCGAAAATTTTTTCTCATACTTTTTTTCTCACTAAAAATTATACTTCTACCTACAATGTTCATAACGATTTTTATTTCGAAATTGTATCCTCCTAAAGTCGTCAAGTAGATTAATTTATACTCATAAAGTTATTTGAAATAAATTGTTTATTTATAAACATTTTCCCATTAGGTTCACTCTGTTATGGTATAATTCTTTTATAAATAACATAAACTATGTAGTCATAATGGGCTTTGTGCAGAAACTGTTGTGACATACTCAACTTTAGCATATTTCTTTGTGGCAGATTTCGAGTTGTTCGAATATTATTCGAGCATAATTTCGATGCTCCTATTTATGATGAGGCATAATCTGGATGTGTATAAAAAGTATCGGCATAATTTGTTTTAGCATAACAGAAAAGGAATAATTACAACCTCTCAATATAATCGAGGTAGTAGTAATATTCTATACGTTACTTACTGTGTTACTGAGCTGAGTACTTTCTAGGTTGCTAAAAAAAAAATAACCTCGAAGACTAAGGCGGGAGCAAAGCTCCCGCCTTAGTCTTCTAACCTAACCTATCCGAGTCGGATCTGCCCCGGAAGGTTTTGTTCGCTCGCTTCGCTCGCTCACTGCACAAATTTTCACCCTCACAGCAAATTCTGCCTGACGAAAAAGGCAAGTTTCGAACATGTGGCTACATGCCCAAAAAAAAATGCAAATCTAATTTCTGTCTTATAACACTCGGCGTAATTAATGATATGCCAAGATAGTTTCGGACAAAATAATATTCGAAATATTGTTATTTAAGCCAAGTGATGTTTCTGTCTCATTAAGTTGATGCCAAAATAGATTATACCAAGTCTGGTCCTAAGCGTTTTGGACAAAAAAAGTTTAGAGGGAACCCGTTTAGTACAGTACCTACTCTGCCACAACCTGATTTGTGCAGGTAGCTAGTTTACAGTAATAGTACGATTTATATTTAATTAAACAAAAATAATTCATACATAAAACCAGTACAGATAAAAATAAATACCTATGACATTAGAATATATAGCATAAAATAAGTAGGTATAGTGAAAAATTATATAAACATAAAAGTTAGTACTAAAAATATGTATGAAAAACAATATTATGAACATAAATAATTCTATGTGATGATGATTATGAACAAAGATTATTCTAAATACCGATCATTATGAAGTTAAATTGTATAAGAAAAATTTTCGGAGTACCAATAATCTAAGTTGCAATTTTATAAATACTTTGGCGCACCCCCAAGGGCAGAGACGTGGCCTACGATGGAGTGAGTTTGACCAGAAGGTTCCTATTCACCCTTGACTTGAAGGTTGATCTTGGCTAGGTCTGCTGCTTAACTCTTCGGCCTTGGACTTTAACCCTTTAACCACCGTAGTCTGATCTGATAATCGTATAATCAGACAATCAATATCCAGCTCACCTCGACAGGTCGACAGTGATAAATATCTGATAAATAAGACTAATGTCTGTTTTGATTGTTACGATAAAAATTAGTCTCATTGAAATAGAAGCTCTTGATTTGCGTGGTGTTATGTTGTGTTGGTGGCGACACTGACATGCACGGCACGTATCTGGCACTGACATCATCATCATCATCATCAGTCTATGTTAGTCCACTCCTGGACGTAGGCCTCTCCTATTAACTATGCGTATAGACGCTTTAGGAGGTAAATGCCCATAATCGCCACGCTGGGCAAGCGGATTGGCAATCGCAGTAATGTGTCCACTATGATGACGCTGCTGCCCATCATCAATCTTGTAAAATGGTCAGTGACACTTCAATCCCTTAGTCGACTTTTACGACACCCGCAGGAGGAGTTGGTGTGGTGACAAATGTATTCTTAATGGTTAATTATTTTACAATGCATATTATGCTTAGAAAGTTCTCTTTTAACGTGTAAAGTTAAGGGGAAAGTGATATTTTTCCGCACACGTGCAGGAGTGAATTTTCATAGTACTTTTCCGCACATCCTGGTTGGTACTGTCGTGATAGTCTTGTTTTCCTCGCATAACGCATTTTAAAATGTTGTATGATACTCATGTTGAAATGTGGCCGTACCGATAGGTTAACAATAGAATAAGGAAAACGTTATCACTGTCTCATGTCAGCTCTCAGTGCAATAGATTAAAGTATTTTTTTATTTGTAACTTTGTATAATATCGAACATTTTCTGATGTATTTCTATGTCGGCAAGTAATTTGAACATTAAGTAAGTTTTTACCTAACACTTTATGTTGTAAGAATTATTTAGATTATTCTACAGTAATAGTATAGCGGAATAGGGTATCAAGACAAACCACATTGGTTTAATGATACTTTTAAGGAAACTGTAAAATATTTTATTAAATTATTTCAATAAAATAAAAATAAGCTTTTTCTAACTCGTGTTGGTTTAAAAAAACTCGCTTCGCACGTGTTTTATTATAGTCACCGACACTCGTTCCGACAAAAGCCTACTTTCCACATTAGTACCATAAATAACTCTTAAAATATAGTTGAAATGGCATGTTCTCATATAAATCAATTAAGTAGTAATAACTTCTAAGAAGATTGTCTCCATTGATGCCACGTCTGCTTGAAGGCGAGAGAGTGAGTTGAATTCGTTTAGATATATTCAACTCTTTACTTTAGCAGTTTTGGTAGGGGGTTGGTAGGTATATGCAAATACCAAGTAAAATACAATATTTTTAATTAGTCATTAATGGCTTATTTACAGCCAGAGCTCGGGCCAATTACAACAGTAGGTACAATATTAATGTTAATAATATGTAAGTAGGCGAGATAATCTTATCTCTAATCTGTTACAATCTATAATAAGCATTTGTTTATAAGATATATTCGTGGTTTTAGATGACATCAAGTATTTGTATTTCGTTTAATGCAATTTATTTTATTCTTTGAGATCTTTACAAGTAACGTAAATGTAAGCGTAGGTATAAATAGTCAGATAGATAATCGCTGTACTACGAGTAGGTATAGTCATATATAGGTACTCAGAATTAGATGGTTAATAGTTAATTAACTAATATGTGCATAATATTTCATTTTTGACATTTTGTCTGAGTGACAGATTTTGTATTTATCGTTGCGTCAAAAAGGTCTTCACTTGACTATCAAGCGTAAAGCGTTCTACGAGTATGTTTGATTTTGCTTGACTGTTGTATTATTAATTATAAGATTCATTAGATATCTGTAAATCTAATTGCAAAGAGAAAATATCTGCGTCGATTGCAATAAAAAGTATACATTATTACGGCCTCAATAAAAATAAAAATCACGATTGTGTCAGATAAAAAAACTATGCGGTGTACTCTGTACAACAACTTTCGGCAGTAGTAAAAGGCTAATTTAAAAGATATAGGTTTGTATTGTTGATCGTTCATAGAAAATTTGATTTTGTTGCCCCTTTTCAGTGTCAAAAGTTGTGATACAAAAACTTCGTAGCACAAAAATTAAAACGTTATGCACAAATTTTTATGCAATCGACCCATTTATTTTCAGGTCCACTCGCACATACTTAGAACAATTTTAATATTTTCACTTAGACGTCATTAATGTGTCAAAACTGAATTCGTATTTTTCCTAACTAGTGTGCAAAAACGAACTTTGCGCACGCTTCGCGCGGGGTAATTTCTCTTTTTGACGCACTTGTTTTGAAAAAACTCGTCCCTTACACGTGCAAAAACTTTTTTTTAACTCTGGTGATCGTCGCTCGTTTCACTCGGGCTCCAACTTTCACCCTCGCCGAAAAAAAGTTTTCCCGCACTAGTTAGGAAATGTACTATTACGCACGTGCGTATAGGGTGGATGGTGACGTCGATCACATACATTTCCATCTCTAGAGTTGAACATACGGTGCCGATATGTCAGTCAGTCGCTACAAATTCGACATTACTATTCATTTAAACTCGTGTTACTAGCCTAACCTTAACCCTAAACTGTGTAACTGGGGCTATTAGTGTTTTATTTTTAGTATCACTATTCCGCTTTTAGTATAACTATTAAAATTCAAACTCAAATTCAAAATTCTTTATTTATCAGAATACAGTACCTACATAAAGGGTGTTAATCATTAATAAGATCCTTGTATTCAGCAAGCAAGCAAGCATATAAATATTTCAAAGCTATAGAATAACAATTTATAAATTAAACAGAATGTCTAGGTCTACTACTATTATACAAATGTCACAAAAATACTATTTTAAATTAAATTAATACAATGTCATCGGTTCCTTAAAATTTAAATAATCCTTAACGCTGTAAAATCATTTATCCTGCAGCCATTTTGTTAAACATCGTTTAAAAATAATACCCCCGACAACATTCGCAATTCATTTGGTAACTTATTGAATACCGTAATGCTCATATTAAAAATATTTCTCCTGTATATATCTTTACAGGCCCGAGGCTTGTATAAAAGATTTAACATATGTGTTCTTGTCCTGCCTTGTCTCTGCAAAACTTCACTTCTTTTAATGTACGAGTAGTATTCTGGGAAACGATAAAAATGTAAACTAAAACTTGCATTATTTCATAATGATGCTCTTATAGAAACTCTTGGTATTATACCTACTTAAAACTTTAAACCTTGAGTTCAAATTCATTTTTAGTACGACGTGGTACGACGGCGGACGCTCGTCTAACGAGAAATTGTATGAACGTCTCTAACTGGCACAGATGCCAATGTATTGTTGGCGAATGTTTGAGGGTGGTTTCTCTGAAACGTCGCCGGCAACGGCGGCAACGGGTAACCAACGACGTGTCAGAGATACCACCCTCAAACAATAAAGAATACCCAACTAGCAAAATTTCGTCATATTATCGTCGCGGAAACGGAACATATTCAGGCTTTTAGCTTATGAAATTGGTCATAAAAACGTAATAATTACGTTTATATAACGCGATTTGGGCCCATATTACTCAGCTTTTTAGCCATATAAAAGCCTTTTAACTGAAACTGCCACCACTTATTAGTCATATAATAATCATCGCCGTGACCACTTTATAGCTAACTAGCTGTATAATAACGACTTATATAGCTTTTATATGACTTTTAATCATATAAGAGCCATATAACCGTTGAGTTAGTTATTTATTGATCATATAATTGCTACTTGTATGCCAAATTTGTGGAATAAAAGTGTCCAGCGAAACTAAACAGAAGACGGATTGACAACTTGCTCGTGCATATAATTTTGTTAGTGCTAGCTGGTGTAAACAAAATTAAATAACTTAATGCCGTTGAGTATGTTTTGACAGAGCTATCTAAGTAATATATGACCATGTTATAATTGGCATTATAAATTCTACTTAATGGTGAAAATGTATTGCGAATACCACTTTACTGATAAAGTATACTATATTTAGTAGTAAATAATGAACACGCCACTTTAATTATTAGTTATTACAATATAAATTAAATAAATATTTTTAATCATTACGAAGGAAACTACTATATGACATGTATACGATTAACATATCATATAACTGCTTCGTATTAATTCTTATATAGCAAGTTTAGTGGTTTAAGCGCCATGACACCTACAAGTAGATACGTTAATCATATAAAAGTAACCGCTGAAACCAAAAAGTTTCCTATTAGCAATTATTTTTCCATTTACTCGAGCATAGGTCATATAAGATGTAAGTATTCGACAAATAGTCAAGTAAGCGTCATGTAAAAGCAGCTTACTCAGTATTAATCTTATATGACTCTTTAGTCATAAAAGATGTCGAGATGCTGAATAAAACACTTTTATAAAACAAGATATATAATTAGCTGTTATATGACTTCATTCACAATAGTCATATAATAGCAACAGCGTTACGTTTACTCGACTTTTTCTCACAAGTCATAAGTCTCAAAGTAAGTTTTTCAATATAAGTTTTTGCTACTCGGCAAAAAAGTCATATAAGCGTTTTATAAATGTGTCCTTTTCAGCAACTTCTTATATGACTCTTAAGTCATATAAGAAAGTCGTATAAACGTGTATATGACATCTTATACGACTATTATGTTATTGCTGTATAAGTTGGCTTTATACGACAGGTACTGTGTAATTTGCGTTTATATGACTTTTATACGACATATTGCTGTATAAGCTGTCTTTATACGATAGGTACTGTGTAATTCGCGTTTATATGACTTTTATACGACTTATTAGCTGAGTAAGCTCGATGTTATATGACTGTTTTGCTAGTTGGGTAGAACATTCGAACGTCGTCGGCGGCGGACACGCGTCGGTCGCCGGTCGTCGACCAGAAAACCCAGGGTCTAAGCGTAGGCCTTAAATGTCAGCCCTACGAACAAATAAGCCGCAGTGGAAACCGCACGCCATACTAAAGTGCCATTCAAAAACGGTCCTGAATTTTAGTTGACAAGTGTCACCCTCTCTTCAATGCATCACGGCAAAGAATTTCAAAATCAACCTATAAAAACTGAAACCGCCATTTAAAAATAGTGTTGATCTATCGAAGTTTTGATTGGCTATATTCCATAAACGTTTGTCAAAGATGTTGCGCCGAAATATGCGCGGTGTTAAGAAAAGCGCTATGTCCAGCCCATCTTGGCACAATTGAACAATCGTTTTTCGGGGCATTTTTGAGCTGGCGTTAGACGTCCATGTTATATATGGTCGCAGTGTCAGCAATATTTGTGTTCATTTTTACGTTTTCTACTCGCGCACGTAATGCAAATTAAATTCCAATCTCTCAATTATTAATCTAAGTACTATACGAGGAAGTCGCCAGCTCTTCGGTCTTTAGTTACATCAACCAGACGTTTCGCGATCTCAGCAAACAATTTGCGTGCGCTGGGGCCCCAAGAACCTAAAGTTTCTACGCCAAACGGTACAAAATCGTACTCTTTGCCGAGGCCCTTATATTTATTACGTTTTAAAAATTCGGCATTTTCAGCCGCAGCGGCTGCCTTAAACGTAGTTCGTTGAAGATGGGACGGTGCCAGGGTATCTACGCAAGTAGCATCCCATACTAACATCCGTCCCAAGCTCCAAGGAACCAAAGACACGCCATCAGGTCTCTTACCATCATCTCTAATAATACCAGTAGGCTCAAGAAGAGCAGGTACGTTGATCGTGGCAAGAGACCTGCGGATTATGACGAAGACCGAAGAGCTGGCGACTTCCTCGCACAACGCATCAGTATTGCGATACAGCGAGGAAATGCCGCCAGCATCCTCGGTACAATGCCACAAGGGCCAATCTTAGATATAGGTTAGGTTAAGTAGATTAGTTAGATTTAATCTATGTACATAAATTGTAGTTTTGAAAATAAATATATTAAAAAAAGTACTATACTAAAACATGTTTATTTCATTCAGCTTCCATTTGCTCAGCTATCTCCTTAAGCTTTCTTCGGTGGACCTTGGTGGATGCTGTTTGAGGAATTTCATCTAGGAATATGACTCCTCCTCTTAACTGCTTTGAATCTGCCAGGTTATCTGTTTATAATATAATATTTCCTTGTTAATTGCCATCATATGATTATGATATCCAGGGTATAAGTCTAATACGGGCAAAGCTTTAGTCGATATATCTGAATGGTTAGTCGATATGTGTTATAAAATCTGCTGTCGGTCTCATAGTAAAAGTTCATCATCATCAATATGACCTCAGAATTAACTCTACAATTTGAATGGTGAATAAAAATTCACCCTGTATATTAGAGCTGATTGACACTAGATTGGAAATCATCACTAATAAATCAAGGGAACTCTCATGTATCGTGTAATACGAGTGTATTGCTGATCCCCACATTAGATGCTGTTTCTGTTATACATACAACGTTATAAAACAAACAAAGGACTAACTATGTAACAGAATGTTTAAGAGAAAAAGATAATGTTATATCATTTTGAAATGCCAATGTGAGCACCGTAAGATCGAGACGGGACCTGTGAATTCTTACGTAAATACTAAGGAATGACAATTAATTGAATATCATCTCATATGTTCCTTAGTACGAGTATATCTGGGCGTTTTTCGTGATTCTGATTCGACTGAGCCCAAGCGCTTCCAGATCACGAAGAATCAGGATTTCGGGATTTTATTTGGAAAACGCCCAGCTCCTACCCTTCAACTTACGTAAGACCTTACAAGTCTAAAGCTAAGACAGCACAGTACCTCTCACAATCTGTTTTATATCCTCAGCGCTAACATCAGAGCCTGGACACCGCACAACACAAGCGACTGGCAACTCCCCACATTTCGGATCCGGGACACCAGTCACGGCCACGTCTAGCACACCTGGAAGCTGACGGATCACACCCTCCAGCTCCACTGGAGAAATCTGTGAAGAAAATACTGTTAGAGGATCGTTGATTCCAAGGAACTGTGTCTGTTACTCCAATTGAGACGTATTTGGAGCTAGTAGTTGCTTCTCTACGGTTGTTGAAGATTGCGGCTCAGATTTTTGATCAGATGTGTTGCTTTTGCAGTGGGGAAGCCTAGTGAGAGCCATTAAATAAGATAGAGGGCTAAATGTTTTATCTAACGCCCCTGGCCTCTGATAACTACTCGTACATATACCCCCATTTGGGGGTAAAAAAATTCGAGACTTTGTAATTTTCTATTGGCAGCTAACATTTTTGAAAATTTTCCGCGTCTATCTACTAACAAGTCAAACCGGATAAAATGCATAACCTTTAAACATTTGCACCTACTTACGTAAAATCTTATAATATTTTTGAAAAATGGAGGAAAGTAGAAGGATAGGTGGAGGTTTATCTCGTATTGTACTGTGTCGTCATGATGCTCAAAACAGTATTAAAAATGAACACTTACTTGATGACTCATATATTTCAGCAGCAATTTAATCCTTTCAACGAAGAAGAAGTTGTAGTTTTCGTCCCTATAGAACATGTCACCGGTCTTGAACCATTGGTCTTCTGCAAATGTCTCTTCTGTCGCTTCAGGGTTCTTGTAGTAATATTGGATCATGCCAGGGCCTTTGAGCCACAGTTCTCCATTTCTGTTAGGCTCATAAATGTCTTCTTGGGTGTCGACATCAATCAACTGCAATGAATCAAAGATTTTTAACTACGTTTTTCTTGACTCGGATAATGGTACGAGATGATACGAGAGATCTTGGGCCCGAGGGAGACCGTCACTTTAAAGATTTTTCAAAGAGCCTTGGGGACACTACTGGAAACTAAAGAGCTAGCAGCTACCTAGCTCAATAGATAAGCCTCGTGATCCAGCGTCCGTCAGCCCGAAGCCAGCGTCTTTGGTACCACATTAATATATACTTTAGTAAAAAAGAAATCAGATGACTCCGTGATTTCCCTAGAGATACATCGACATTATGTCGACTTTTGCACATTAGTGGTATCACGATATCACGAAGATTTTGATAATCACATTAGTTAGTTAAACTGGGCTTTTTCCGGAACTCGATCATCCATTCTGCTTTTTTTGCGTAATATATAGCGAGGTAGCCCTATCCCAACCATCCAAGCTCCTCCACGTTGTTTGTGTGTTTCAGGTTGCTGAATGACTCCTTTAGTGTGCCTGGAGTCCCTAAGTGCCTATTCCTGTATACCTCTACCTGTCCATAATCACATTATTAAGAATTCCTTATATTTTTCTTGCAAAAATACTAATATATTGATGTATGTTGAATTTCATTTAAACCAGGTGTAATACGCATTTTAATAAAATTAAGCTATAGATGAATAATGCGTTAATGGGACTAATATTCATGATTTTTATTTCAATTTCATATATTATAATTTACTCAAGACAATTTGAAATGAATGAAATGCATAATGTCTTTATTAAATATGCTACAATAACTTACTCTGTACTGCAAGCAACCTATGGGCTTCCCAGCAGGGGCGGAGCTAGAAGGATTATTACCGTCGTCTACAAATGCCAATGTCGTTATTTCACTCATGCCGTACACGTTCAGGACTTCTGTGTTGGGTATTATTTTCTAAAACGAAATAACACTGTTACTGCAGGTATTAAAATGAAATACTAAACAGTTAGCAAAAATTCCAATTTCATCTCACACAAATCGGGAGCAAAGCGAAACTAAAATCACTACCTTGAAGAACAGCCAAATAAGTCAAATAAGATTAAATCCTATATTGATTTAAACTTTCTCGATTATCATTCATATTTTAATGACACCCTAAACCGTAAACCCTACGCGATTAAGACCCGTTTGTCGTTAAAATAGGATCAAACCTAATCCATAGTATTCCTGTCGGTGGGTAATCAAAACACCGATCAAGAATGTACTGCGTCGACTAGAGTCGACAAGAGAACCAACAGAACCTATATTTTTGCCTTCTGTCTCTTCTTATGTTTAAAGAGTTGACAGCTTGCTGTCCATAGGGTCTGACAAGTGTAATGTTATTCGTCTGCGGTTTTTTGTAAGTTGAGGGTACTTTTCCAAGTGCCCTGCTCTACATTTGAGCAAAATCCCATTCACTGAACACTAGTTGATGATGATAATGAAATAGTTTGGTCCCTTTCAATCATAAGCTTAATGTGGATTTACCTTGATATCTGCAACAAGATCAGCAGGCACAGCACTGCCTCCTAGCATCAGTGTCTCCAGGCAGCTGAAGTCACATTGCTCGTGTTCCCCTGGCGTTATGAGCGTGTTCATGAACGTCGGACTGAGTACTGTGAAAGTAGGCTGAAAAGCAATACCTAATTACATCATATATAGGTCATCATGGCAGATCTATCAGGCGGTGGGAAAATACGACATTTAAATCTGACGAAAATCCTCCAGATCTGCCATTTATGCAACCATTATTTCTTGAAATCGTGTCAGCAGTTTCAGCACAAGTGATTTGAGGTGATTTCAAATGAAACAAATATTCCTGCAG